>JASAMX010028204.1:0-14606 GCA_030248175.1 Microlaimidae sp. YZB2_3
GGCCGTATTTACCACACCAATGGCAATTGAATCAATAAAAGCATGAAAATTTTTATTTTCAGATTTTTGCAGAGAAAGTGTATTAATAGTTGCTTTTAATTGATCAATTTCTGAGCGCAATGAATTATTTTCAGTCATTTTTACATTATTTTCCTCATTCCTCGTTTTAGCTGCAAAATTAATGCTCTCAATTCGCCTTAAAAAACTTGCGGCATCAGCTAATGTATTGAAATTTTGTAAATTTTCAGCTAATTTAGGATAATATTCGGGTTTAACTGCGTTTATAAAAACTGTTAACATATTGGGCTCGCGTTCTTTAGGTTTTTGATCAGGATACGCGGCCTCACACTCTTTTTGAATTCTATCTTGAAGTTCTCTTATACTTTCAGTGGATCTTTGTTTAGACTCATTAGTTGGGTTCTAGCTAAAAGAGTCGCATGCGGATCGTCTAAATTTTTAACTAAGTAAGGTTTAAGTAAAATCCAAGCAGCGCGTGTTGCGTCAGGTGCATTTACATAGCAATCAAAGTCAGCGCCCGAGAGATACATGCCAATTTCGCGGGCTTTCTTACTATCAGACCATCCACGAATTGAACCGAATAAATCGAAACGTTTAAGCCAGTCAATAAACCTTCCCTCCGCGGAAGAAAAGCGCGGACAGCTTGGTAAAGGAGTAATAAGATTTTCGTCTATGTGCTGTTGCAAATCACGCACAGCTTGTTCGATTTTATCGGCCATTTTTTTTTCGGACCCGGATTTTTCGGTTGTATTAGTGGATAGTTCTTTTAGGAAAGCCCTGCGGTTAGCACGTTCAGCTCGAGCACTAATAGTATCAATTTGATTTTGCTTACTAATTTTGAATATGGGGAAACGTAACAGTCCGTATTGGTCCAAAAGCTTGATTTCAAATTTCGATAGCAGCGATCTAAATAATATTAACTTTTGAGTGATAGCTATAATATTTGTACACAATATGGTTGGCTTTTAAGACTAGATTTGCAACCCACTACACAAGAAAATTGGAAAACAAAAATTACTACACTCTATTTATTTTTTCTTTCGGTCGTATAAAAGGAGATGTAGTGACTCCTTGAACCTCCTAACGTGCCATTAGCTTTCCGCTAATAATTTGACGCAGGCAAGTAAAAAAAATTTTTGTTACACCTCTTTTTTTATTTAAGGTGAAGGAGGTTTTGAGTGTAGTCTTCTCACTTGTACTCAAATTCTGCTTTTAGAATATCACAAACAGAAAAGAGGGGCCCCAGACAAGTGAGGAGGCACGATAATATTTATTTATATTTTATGTTATCAATTTTTTTTTATACTTATATTATAACATAGCTCTTTATGTTAGAATACTGTAATTTTATTTACTTACTTTTATATTACTGTTCGTTGATTTATTCCTTATGTTAAACCTCTTTAATGCAGTCTATCGCAAGGAAGAATCGAACGTAAATACGCAAAAGTCCTAAACATATTTAATTTAATATAGTAATTGAGCTATCAAATATAAAGTATTTAGTCCGCCCGACACTGTCCTAAAAAAAAAGGAAGGAGCACACCCATAACGGACTCTTCAAATTCTTGTGGTTGCAAAGCCATACCATACGCTATCACTTGGGTGCGGCTTATACTCCCTGCGTTCCTTTTTTTATATTTACTTAATTAATTTATAAAGCTTAACATATAGCTGGACCTTTTTAAATTGCTGCTGAAATATTTTACGCGATAATAAAACACGAAGTATACAGGCAAAATTTTTATTATATACATGGTTGAACGGTGGTAATATTTTTTTTAAATTTAATAAAAGAAAACTGAAGTTAAAAAAAATATAATTTGGTTTTCCTATTGCTGTTTTTTTTTTTTATTTCATTTAGCAAAAAAAAAAGAAACCATGTTTTAGACTGAATTAAAACTCAAAAGAATTTTGAAAAGATGCTAGTGGGCGAACAGGAACGCTGTTTTGCCACAGTAGCTCTTAATTTAAAAAAATATATTTTGACCTAAGAACATTTTTCAAGTCTATCAGGAGGTGATCAGGCTCCTAATTAACCGAAATAATATACTTTTAATATAATTTACTTAAGGTTACCCTTTACTATGTATAACTGAGATTTAAAAAAAATTCTTAATTTTTACCGCGAGTCTACGGCACCACTTTGTTGTATAGTTATTTTTGGGTAACTGCTTAGGTATGGGTTGCTATAAACTACTATTTTGTTTAACAAATGTTTATTTACAAAAACGCCTATATACACGAACATAATACAACATTCACACTCATACACGGACATAAGTAGAAATAAAAGTAGCGAACATTTACAGAAGATAATACATATTTACATTATCACAGTAGCAGGGCATAGTTATAAAAAAGCCCGATTTGAAGCCCAGAGTGGCTCGCAAGAATTTGAGTAGAAACTACTTTTTTTGGTGCAAAAAACACTCTTATTTATATGCTTCTGTGTTGACCTCGTTGCAATAAATCCTATTTTTAATTTTATTGACGCCATATGATTTTTGGTGTTTTTGCCTAGGATTTTACTGTTTTTCTCTGGTGATAGCTTCTTAGTTTCTGCTAAATAGCGCAGCTGATATTTACTTAAGCTAATTTAATTGAAGCGCGATGAATCGTTGGGCCAGCGGTAATTGATGACCCGCAGATGTCCATAAGAGATAGCCGGCAGTTGACCGATTTGCTATGCCGCGCCTTTTTGTAACTTTATGGGCGGACAAGTTATGATTCACACATCACCTGCTTGAACCCATTATACTTGCTTTGGTAATTTGTGTCAGATTGTTTTCCCTGCATTCAATATACGCCATCGTTCTATTTTACTATTTTCCAAAAGATTTTACTTTTATAATTAATTGTTATTTTAATTAAACGTATTTATTCTTAGTGTTTTGGGCTCTATGACAGACACCTTGCACTGAAACTTAAAATAAACATAAGATTTAGAACACACAAACATTGCTTCTGTACGGAAAGTACCGTAATCATGCAAATGTCTTTTTTTAAAAAACGAAAGGCGAAAGACGAAACCCTGGGGTGTTTAATAATGACATCACACTGATTATGTATGTTTATTTATATTAGAAATTGTCTGTTTTAAACGTGTAATTAAGATTTGCATGTAAAAAAAAAAAAAATTATTGGCAACAGATGTTATCATAACCGCGTTATTTTCCGTCAATGCCGCCACTAATCAATAATCAGGGAACATTTGCATAATTACGGTATTTTCCGTACAGGTTCAATGTTTGTGTGTTCTGTGTTTGTGTTTTGTGTGTTTGTATATCTTATGTTTATTTTAAGTTTTAGTGCAAGGTGCCTATTGTTGTCAAAAGGCTGTGCGGTTGGGATTTTTTTTGTCTATTTTTCAAATTTTTTATTTTGATCAATAAATCGATAACAAGGACCTAAATGAAAAAAGTGCTTCTTAAGAAAGTTGCGTAATTCTTTCTTCTTTCTAATGAGCCCAAATGTTTATTTTTGATCAATCAGTAACGAATGAGAAATATCGCTTTTAAGGATGGAGCGTTGGAATAATAATAAGAAGAAGAAGAAGAAGAAGAAGGTTCTGAATTTCAAAATTTACCCACGTTCTCTAATAATGGTTGGCGCGGCGCCACGGGTCTAAATCGCCCCATGGCGCTCCCGCGCCACCCATGATATAAATTATAGCTCGACATAATTGAAACGTATGATTGCTCTGGGCCCAGTCCACTAACCGCATGTTAACTACCTGCTTAAGGCTAGTTCATACTTATGTAAAAACGTCCTTTGGACAAAGTCCAGGGACAAACACAACGTATAAACGTATGTAAAAACGTCCTTTGGACTTTGTCCAAAGAACGTTTTTACATAAGTATGAACCAGCCTTTAGTTAGCCGAATGTAAAACTGTCCTATTTATAAGGTTTTTCTTATAGTTTTACAATAATATTTTTATTTTTAATATATTTGTTGTGGTCAATAAAAAAAATTTCGACGCTGAAACTACAACATAATTTAATCATATAAATAATAAAATATTTTAATTATTTAAAAAAACAGCTTTAATTCCCAAATACCTATTATTCGGTTTTTTAGAACAAAATATTTCTTATTTTGTTAATATATCATGTTTTTCAATTCAAAATAAAACAATTGTGAAATTTTGCTAGAGAAAAACCGAATTTAAGTAATAAAAGCTGTTTTTAGTAACCAGCTAACTTAGCCGGTCGGTAGTTAACATGCCGTTACTGGACCGGCCCCAGATAATTTTAGTTGCGGCGCTTTTTTTTAAAGAAAATCGAAACCATTAAGCGTTGAAATTAGGTCCGAAACTGAACTTTGATTGACGCACCCTAATCCTCCAATCAATGTACGTTCAAATCGGGCACTAATTTTGTCTAAATAATATATGTAGTTTAGTCAAATATTTTTTTATAAATATATTTCTGCTACAAGAATATTGGTTTTCCAGACTGGATTTTTTCACTACACTGAGATATGCTTATAATCAGAGCGGATACCCCCAAAACGCCTTGCCAGCCATCCTCCAGGAAATTGCAGAATAATGTAGCCGAAAAAGAAAGAAGAAAGAATTAGTCCTTGTGTTTTTTCATCCCATATATATCTACCATCATGTTTGACCTGCAAATACAATGTTAATCGTTTCACATTTATTGAACATTTCTCTACTCTGTATTTAAATATTTTGGTGACTTATCCAATTTATTTTATTGAAACACTTGTACCCTTACGTCAAATGGAAAAATTTTTAAATAAAAATCCCTTTTGTGGCTAAAAATTTTAGACCTAAAATTACATTAAATCAGGGTGATTGCACATGCACAACCCTATCCCAACAACTGTGGTACTATAAAAAAAAGTCTTGCTTGTAGCCGAACCCCGGTTTACGTTATAATGGACCAGCCCCGATCTATTTTTATAATAAAAAAACAAAATTTTAGTAGCAAAAGTAACAAAATAGTTAATGTTCTATATGAATTTTCGATAATTTCAAGTTAAACACTAACACATTTATTCAAACTCTTATTCAACATCCAAACTGCAAACGAAGTACTATCAAAAATATATAATAAAAGAAAAATAATAAGACACTTAGAACAAACTGCTTGAAAACAAAGTTACCATTTAAATGGGACCTTTCAATTTTTTGGTCCCACTTAAATGGGATCCCATTTATATAAGTCATGGGACCTGGTCCAATTTAAATGGGACTCATTTAAATGGGACCTGGTCCTATTTAAATGGGACTCATTTAAATGGGATCCCATTTAAATCTCATTTCCATTTAAATGGGACATGTTTTTTTAAACAGTTTGTTCTAAGTGTCTCATTTTTTCTTTATTATATATTTTTGATACTATGTGATTTGATTTTGTTTAAAAATAAAAAATCTTATTAAATACATTTTCAACAAAGTTTTGTTGTTTTTTAACCACCATAATTGTCGTTTTCCTATGTATACAACAATTTCATCATTATCAAAAAAGTGTTTGGTTACTTCTGGATCGCTGTGATTTCGTGGAGATTCACAAACTGGATGATCAGAACTTAAATTTAAATTAGATTTCAAAATTGCCGTGTGGTTTACCTTAAAAACATTATAAACTCAATTATATTTTACAAAAGCAATCTAAAAGCGGTTTACACTCTTGAAAAGAAAAAACTCACAAAAGAACTATGGTTTGAATAGTACAGTTTTTAAAGAACATTGAGAGTCATATATACATTGTAATAACTATAGTAAAACCGAAGCATTGTTTCCGAATTGTAATGACCAGGTTTTAGAAACATTGGAGCCAAAAAAAGTTAATTGAAACTGAGAAACCTGCAGCTACTTAATTCATCCTTTTTTGAGCTGTAGGTTTGAGGAAGATTAAAAGGTGATTAATTATATTTACTAAGTTAAATTACTAACTAAGTATGCCCGTATAACATCCATTATAATGAATTACAATTGCAAATCATTCTATCTGTATACAAATTATAAGGTTAAGGATGCATTTTTATACCGTAAGTTTAAAACAAAACAATGATGGTAACAAACTAAAAAAACTTTATTAGCGAGTTATGCATGAAACATTGGTGAAAATCTTTAATTTACGAAGTATGCATGCTGAACTTTTCTCAAGCATAATGATCTTTAAACAAATTAAATTTATGATATTCATCCTCACCATTGCAACCAAAGCGACGCTTAAATTCACTCGCAGAGCATACGTGATGAACACTCCCCAAGATCCCATTCCACAAAACACATGACGCCATCCCAATCCAAGCATTTTTTTTAGTTTTATATTAAATAAATGACACTTCGTAAGAAATTTGTAATTTTAATTCCAGCTGCAGTTTATCTTTAGTTTAGCAAAAAATAAATAAATACACATAGAATCAAGTGAGGCTTGCACTTTATAATACAATAATCTGCTCGATTACTTCTTTTGCTAGCCACTTTTTTCCCGATACGCTAAAGTGTAAAAATAAAGCAGAAATCGAAATAAGTTAGATATTTGTCATAAAACTGTTTAAAAATTGTTAAACAAACTCTTTTACTCAGTTTGAATACTAAACATTAAAGTTTGAATATTAAAATATTAATAGAAAACAATTATTTTAACACTTTAAAAATAATAACATTATTAATATAATTTTCCAGCCCATAGACAACTTAAAACAGATTTTTGTATTGTTTGCATGCAATCATTTACCGTTTTAAACTTTTTTAATGATAAGGTTTCAAAAACAACAACACTTCAGTTTTTATTACACAATACATACATCTTTAAGATGGTAATTTTTTAATGCGCACTTCATCAATTTATTAGGTTTAAAGTAATTAACATCAATTTTTTGAATTCTATAATTTTAAAGAACAAATTTTGTTAAATTAGAAAATCAACAGTGTATTAGAGATCCTTTAGGGACGGACTAATCCAACAAAACTTGTCACATTCGTTACAATTTATTGTTTTAAATAGTGATGTGCCCCGCTTCGGAGCACGGAGCTCTGTTTTTTGAAGCGCCGGAGCAACCCGCGGAGCTCCGGAGCTCCACCCCATTTTTGTTCTAATTTCATGAATAATTAACGAGAGATGACATATATATTTTGTTAGATATTTTTTGCAAAAAAATTTTTTTCAAAACTTGTTTTAAAATGATAGAAAGTGTCTTAAAAATGCAGATAGAATAACTTTTAAATGAATTTCAAGCTTAAATAAGCTTAAAATCGCTCATTTAAGGGCGAAGCTCCGAAGCTCCCTCCGTTTTAAATGGCAGGCGCTCCGGAGCATGAGATTGGTAGGTAGGAACATCACTAGTTTTCAAGTAAAAAACCTGTCAAAAATTCCATCAAATCTGTGGGTAATTGCAACCAAATCTAGAATACATTAATAACAAAACATGTAAACATATTTTTCAGACAAGAAGGTCTTATTCGAAGTTTTCATATGTGTATTGCTTTTAACGTCTGATTGGGAACTTTAAGGTGTGGTAGAGCTGAGCCGATTTAGAGCGCACTCTTAATTTAACGTGCGCTGCAATGTGTACTCCGACAGCGTCTGAAGAATATATTATGTTATTTCATCTAATATAAAGAATGTATAACACAAAAAAATGTTTGGTCGTAAACCAAACTTTTGACCAAAATTTTGTTGGAAAATCCCACACGCGCAATTTTGTGCGATCTTTTTTGCAAAAATCCGCCATTTTCGGCTATTTTTCCCGCGCAGCGATTTTTAACACGGTGTTAGTTTTTTGCAATAAAAATTGCAACTTTCTTTGCTGCTGCTTTCTTTGTAAAAATGCTGCTTTTTTATTTTGCACGTGCATCTGCTTAGTGCATGTGCGACATTTTTCGGAAAATTTTGTTCAAAAATTTAGTGTACTGTACAATCGGACATTTTCTTGTGTTATATATTCTTGTAATATTTAGCTTTAATTTTTATGTTATGCTTTTTTGTATTGCAGCACCTAAAGGCAAACCAGACGTGGCTAGTTTAGTTGTTCACATAGTAAAAATAGGGGAAATAAAAATCCAACCATATCAAAGTAATTCTGCGCCACGTATATTACCCACTTGTGTAAAACCTTTGCGATTATTCCGACGAAAAAGCGCCTGTGAAACGCGGATAGTAAAGTCCGCCGGTGCAGCTCAATGTTAAACTGTTGCTGCCGGACTTTGCCTAGACACTATAACACACTAACATTTCAAGACGCAATATACTATGTACGCGTCTGAGCCTCGATAACAATCGCAAAGGATTAATTAATTTAGTGTTACATAGTTCATACTTTTACTACATATATTTTGTATTCTTAAATTCTGGACAATTTATTACTTTAACAATATTTAAATTCTAAAATTCAAAAATTTTAGACCTGATTAAAGATTTCTACAAAAACGATAATTAGAATCGAAAAATTACATTACAATAATGTTTTACAGCATGTTTCTTAAGACATTCACATTTTGCGACGATAAGCTAAAAGTTTTTTAATGAAACTAGACAATGAAAAAAAATCAACATTTCAGCTTTTTTTCGCCTCAAAAAAGCATAGCGCGAATCGATAAAAGGTGTATATAATTATATATAATACTTATTGTAAATGGTTGGTGCACATACATATTTATTAACAAGTTTGTACAAAAAAATATTTAGAATAAAAAAAACATACGTGATGTAATGAATATCACGACAGGCAGTTGAATGAACACAAAGGTTTGAGAAGATTTAATAATAAATTGTATGTGACTTTGGTTAATGAAAAAAACAAGATCATAATACACGAAAATAACAATTAAACATTAAAAATTATTCTGAAAAAACAGCTGACTGTAAATACTTTTTTCTTTCTCATTTTTTCCAGTCCTATACAAATTATTTTCAATTTTTCCCGAGACCTTTGTGTACATTGAATTAACCGTCGTGATTCTCCATAAAGGCATAAAACAGGTTATTATAGCGTTTATTTTATATCTTAACTAAATAAATAATAATTTAATTTCCATATAAATTGCTTTTTTGTTTTCAAAATATAACCACTACAGTTTTTCGCACGAATTGTTTATTCCTAGCAATACTAATCCAGATTTTCTGCACGTTTCTCTTCATTTGTCCAACTAATTGGTTTGTTCACTGTAAAACAAATTTGAGCATTTGGGGAAGAGTCCGTATATTTAGTAGCCCATGACTGAACAGTTCCAGAACCAAAGAATCCATATAATATTGAGCTCAAAAAATTTAAACCAGCAGTTATAAAAAATATTGTTCTCCACGCTGAGACGGTTTCCTGTAAGTATAAATAAAATATCATATATTAGTAAAACCTCAAAATATAAAATACTCAAGCATCTAATAGGTAGTCCCAGTGTTTGGAAACTATAATTATATAGGTAATACCTTGAACTGAGCTCAGAAGATTTAACAAAGACGAAACCTAAGAAACAGTAGATTGTAAAATTTTGTTAATGTCTCATGAAGAGACTGTTGTGCCAGCCAATTTTAGAAAGGCCGCAAAGAATACATTCTATATAACCATTTTTTATATAAAAGGAAAATAGCATTTTTGTTTGTTTTTTTTATTTCCAAAAATATTAGACTTAATTATACTAAGACGGATGAAATTTTAAAAATTAAGAATGAAAACTAGGGAACAACCTACGGGATATCTTCGGATCTTAACCATATGCATAGTTTTATGCATGTCGTTGAAATCCACAGATATTTCGTTCCACAGATATATCCACAGAGATTTATAGTTTGTTTTCTATTTGAGATTCTTTTTTAGCTTTAAAGCTTTTTAGCTTCTTTAGTTAATCTAATTTTACACGTTTTTTATTGTAACAAGTTTTTTTTAATATAAAATACAATTTTAGAATAAAATAAACAGGAAAATTTCACAATAAACTTACATTGTTGCGAGTTATCAATCCCACAATGTACGGACTTAAAAAACCTGGTGCGGTGGAAACTGTATTTGAGATTGAAAAAAGAATACCTGTAATGTAAGAAAACATTTAAACGAATATTTATTTGTTAAAAACCAACATTCTAGAATGAGTTTAAAATTCTAAACACAAGTTGGTTTTAAAACAAAAACATGAGCTACATTTTATATTTGATAATTACATCCAAACTTCTGTTGAACAACTGCTTACATATGTTTTGCTAAAAATAACTTTTTTTTTAGGATTTTTTAAAGATTAAACAAAATTAATAAACGAAAAACAGTATTTATATTTTAAAACAAAAAAAATCATTTATATAAATTAAAATATTATTAATTTAGTAAGATATAAAATATACGAATAATTATTTATAGAATAACTAATTCAATTACAAAAGCTCGAGAAAAATAAATAATTCGAATAACAAAAAAGAAGAAAATAATTATTTTTTTTAGAAAAAATATAATCAACATTAATAAACCTCCCCAACAAACACCCCAAATACCCAACCCAAACAAAACCACTTAATCAAAGTTCTGAAAATTTTTGAGAATTTTAGAATTTAAATATTGTTAAAATAATAAATTGTCCTGAATTTAAGAATACAAAATATATGTAGTAAAAATATGAACTATGTAACACTAAATTAATTAATCATTTGCGATTGTTATCGAGGTTCAGACGCGTACGTAGTATATTGCGTCTCGAAATGTTAGTGTGTTATTTTTTAGCGTCTAGGCAAAGTCCGGCAGCAACAGTTTAACATTGAGCTGCACCGGCGCACCTTACTATCTGCGTTTTACACGCGCTTTTTTGTCTGAATAATCGCAAAGGTTTTACACAAGTGGGTAATATACGTGGCGCAGAATCTACTTTGACATTTTTGGATTTTTATTTCCCCTATTTTTAACTATGCGGAAAACAACTAAACTAGCCACGTCTGGTTTGACTTTAGATGCTGCAATACAAAAAAGCATAACATAAAAAATTAAAGCTAAATATTAATAAGAGAATATATAACACAAGAAAATGTCCGATTGTACAGTACACTGAAATTTTTTAACAAAATTTTCCGAAAAATGTCGCACATGCACTAAGCAGATGCACGTGCAAAATAAAAAAGCAGCATTTTTACAAAGAAAGCAAAATGCAAAAGAAAGTCGGAATTTTCATTGCAAAAAACTAACACCGTGTTAAAAATCGCTGCGCGGGAAAAATAGCTCCGAAAATGGCGGACTTTTTGCAAAAAAGATCGCACAAAATTGCCGCGTGTGGGATTTTCCAACAAAATTTCGGTCAAAAAATTTTTGGTTTACGACCAAAAAGCATTCTCTTGTGTTATACATTCTTTTATATTAGATGAAATAACATAATATATTCTTCAGACGCTGTCGGAGTACACATTGCAGCGTAAATCGTTAAATCTAAGAGTGCGGCTCTAAATCGGTTGCAGCTCTTGACCACACCTTAAAGTTCCCAATCAGACGTTAAAAGCAATACACATATGAAAACTTCGAATAAGACCTTTTTGTCTGAAAAATATGTTTACATGTTTTGCTCATTAATGTATTTTGGATTTGGTTGCAATTACCCACAGATTTGATGGAATTTTTGACAGGTTTTTTACTTGAAAACTAGTGATGTTCCTACCTCCCAATCTCATGCTCTCCGGAGCGCCTGCCATTTAAAACGGAGGGAGCTTCGGAGCTTTGCCCTTAAAGGAGCGATTTTAAGCTTATTGAAGCTTGAAATTCATTTAAAAGCTTATTCTATCTGCATTTTTAAAATATTTTTTCTATCATTTTAAAACAAGTTTTGAAAAAAATTTTTTTGCAAAAAAAATCTAACAAAATATATATGTCATTTTTTGTTAATTATTCATGAAATTAGAACAAAAATAGTGCGCGGAGTTTGTAGTTTTCGCGGGTTCCTCCGGCGCTTCAAAAAACAAAAGAGTTCGTGTTTTTTTTTTAAGCCTGTATCACCATTCCCCGGAAACAAAAGTTGGTAACTAATGTGACAAGTTATGTTGGATTAGTCCGTCCCTAAAGGACCTCTAATACACTGTCGATTTTGTAATTTAACAAAATTTGTTCTTCAAAATTATAGAATTCGAAAAATTGATGTTAATTACTTTAAACCTTAATAAATTGATGAAGTGCGCATTAAAAAATTACCATCTTAAAGATGTTTGTATTGTTTGCATGCAATCATTTACCGTTTTAAACTTTTTTAATGATAAGGTTTCAAAAACAACAACACTTCAGTTTTTATTACACAATACATACATCTTTAAGATGGTAATTTTTTAATGCGCACTTCATCAATTTATTAGGTTTAAAGTAATTAACATCAATTTTTTGAATTCTATAATTTTAAAGAACAAATTTTGTTAAATTACAAAATCAACAGTGTATTAGAGGTCCTTTAGGGACGGACTAATCCAACATAACTTGTCACATTCGTTACAATTTATTGTTTTAAATAGTGATCTGCCCCGCTTCGGAGCACGGAGCTCTGTTTTTTGAAGCGCCGGAGGAACCCGCGGAGCTCCGGAGCTCCACACTATTTTTGTTCTAATTTCATGAATAATTAACGAGAGATGACATATATATTTTGTTAGATTTTTTTTGCAAAAAAATTTTTTTCAAAACTTGTTTTAAAATGATAGAAAGTGTCTTAAAAATGCAATAGAACAACTTTTTTAATTGTATTTCAAGCTTAAATAAGCTTAAAATCGCTCATTTAAGAGGCGGAGCTTCGTAGCTCCCTACGCTTTATATGGCCGGAGCTCCGGATCGGAACATGATATTGGAGGTTAGGAACATCACTAGTTTTCAAGTAAAAAACCTGTCAAAAATTCCATCAAATCTGTGGGTAATTGCAACCAAATCTAGAATACATTAATAACAAAACATGTAAACATATTTTTCAGACAAAAAGGTCTTATTCGAAAGTTTTCATATGTGTATTGCTTTTAACGTCTGATTGGGAACTTTAAGGTGTGGTAGAGCTGAGCCGATTTAGAGCGCACTCTTAATTTAACGTGCGCTGCAATGTGTACTCCGACAGCGTCTGAAGAATATATTATGTTATTTCATCTAATATAAAGAATGTATAACACAAGAGAATGTTTGGTCGTAAACAAAACTTTTGACCAAAATTTTGTTGGAAAATCCCACACGCGCAATTTTGTGCCATCTTTTTGCAAAAATCCGCCATTTTCGGCTATTTTTCCTGCGCAACGATTTTTAACACGGTGTTAGTTTTTTGCAAATAAAATTGCAACTTTCTTTGCTGCTGCTTTCTTTGTAAAAATGCTGCTTTTTTATTTTGCACGTGCATCTGCTGAGTGCATGCGTGCGACATTTTTCGGAAAATTTTCGTTAAAAAATTTAGTGTACTGTACAATCGGACATTTTCTTGTGTTATATATTCTTGTAATATTTAGCTTTAATTTTTATGTTATGCTTTTTTGTATTGCAGCACCTAAAGGCAAACCAGACGTGGCTAGTTTAGTTGTTCACATAGTAAAAATAGGGGAAATAAAAATCCAACCATATCAAAGTAATTCTGCGCCACGTATATTACCCACTTGTGTAAAACCTTTGCGATTATTCCGACGAAAAAGCGCGTGTAAAACGCGGATAGTAAGGTGCGCCGGTGCAGCTCAATGTTAAACTGTTGCTGCCGGACTTTGCCTAGACACTATAACACACTAACATTTCAAGACGCAATATACTACGTACGCGTCTGAACCTCGATAACAATCGCAAATGATTAATTAATTTAGTGTTACATAGTTCATATTTTTACTACATATATTTTGTATTCTTAAATTCTGGACAATTTATTATTTTAACAATATTTAAATTCTAAAATTCAAAAATTTTAGAACTGATTAAAGATTTCTACAAAAACGATAATTAGAATCGAAAAATTACATTACAATAATGTATTACAGCATGTTTCTTAAGACATTCACATTTTGCCACGATAAGCTAAAAGTTTTTAATGAAACTAGACAATGAAAAAAATCAACATTTCAGTTTTTTTTTCGCCTCAAAAAAGCATAGCGCGAATCGATAAAAGGTGTATATAATTATATATAATATTTATTGTAAATAGTTGGTGCACATACATATTTATTAACAGGTTTGTACAAAAAAATATTTAGAATAAAAAAAAACATACGTGATGTAATGAATCTCGTTAACGAATAATGAAGAATCACGACAGGTAGTTGAATAAACACAAAGGTCTTGAGAAGATTTAATAATAAATTGTATATGACTTTGGTTAATGAAAAAAAACAAGATCATAATACACGAAAATAACAATTAAACATTAACAATTATTCTGAAAAAAAAACAGCTGAGTGTAAACACTTTTTTCTTTCTCATTTTTTCCAGTCCTATACAAATTATTTTCAATTTTTCTCTAGACCTTTGTGTCCATTTAACTAACCGTCGTGATTCTCCATAAAAGCATAAAACAGGTTATTGCGTATATTTTATATCTTGAAATAAATTAAATAATAATTTAATTTCCATATAAATTGATTTTTTGTTTTCAAAATATAACCACTACTGTTTTTCGTTTATTAATTTTGTTTAATCTTTAAAAAATTCTAAAAA
>JASAMX010028205.1:0-19214 GCA_030248175.1 Microlaimidae sp. YZB2_3
CGCCGAGGGGAACTTTTTCTGCCCCCCCCCACTTCTGAGTGGGGGTAAACCCTGTCTCAGAATTTGAGCGTCCCCCCCCCCAGTGTATGGTTAAAATTGTGTTTGGGTATTTTTTGTAAGTTTTTGAGTTTTTCAAAAACTTTTATTTTTTATCTTACTGTTTGTAGTGTAAAATATTGACTTTTATTTTCTTTGTTAAAATGTCAATGATAATGATTTAGGTGAGTAGAAGTTCAAAGCAATTACTTGAACTGCTACAGAAAAAACCTCTTCTGAATGTGGAAAAACTTAATCCTGCTTTGTTTAATTACATCGAAGAATTACGGTTGATGAAGGTAGCAGTAACTATTTTGTAAATATTTTTATTTTAAAATAATGATGTATAGATCCTGAAAGCTATGTAGCTTCCTCCAAAAAAAACCTGTCGAATTTGTACCGCTGATATCGCGGGAATTTCGGCTTACAACGCTAAATAAGATCAGTCTGAGTCTGAGACGATTTTGACAAAATTCTTCAACGATGCCACGAAATGTTCGTTCATCAGTGATGGGCAGTTCAGGTTCCGGATGTTCCGTGCAAAATTTGGAATTCCGGTTCCGGTTCCTGTTCCGGATTTTCGGAAAATCTCAATTCTGATTCTGGTTCCTGTTCCGAATTTTTGGAAAATCTCTATTCCGGTATTGGTTCCCGTTCCGGTGTTCCGGGGGTTTTACAATGTGATACGTAGTTCCGTTTTCGGGTTCCGGATGTTCCGGGCAAAATTTGGATTTCCGGTTCCTCTTGTTTTAGATTTTTAAAAAAACCGCTTCCGGTTCTTGTTCCGGATTTTTGCAAAATCTCAATTCCGGTTCTGGTTCCGAAGTTCCGCCCATCACTAATGTTCATTGTACAAGCAGATAGACGGTTTGTGACGGTAGTCATACATGGGCACGGGGGGCTTGGGGGGGTTAACCCCCCCTCCACTCAGAAGTGGGGCGGGGAGAAAAAGTTACCCCTTCCAATTTTGAAAAAATGAAGAAAAAAAATGTCTTTAAAATGATTTCTAACTGCCTCCAAACTTAAGTTTTCAGGTCAAAATGGATGTTTTAAGCAATAAAAAGCTCAAAAATGCAATAAAAATGGCTTTTTGACCTAAAATTAGCGTTTTTTATCTATTTTTCCTTCAAAATCGAAAAACGATATGGGTAAAATGCACTCCAAAAAAAAAAACGATATGGGTATTTTGCGTTTCTCGGATTTTAACCCCCCCCCCCGCCTAATTTTGGGGTTTAACCCCCCCCCATTCCGCACAAACAACTTGCCCATGTATGACGGTAGTCAACATACTTACTTACCGTTGATTGAAAAATATCTTTTTAACTGTAAGATTTAATAAAAAATATTGTTTTCGCTCTCTTCTGGAATGTTTCGTAGGCTGTGCATGGCCTGCCGAAATAACGTAATTCTTGGTTAGGCTATAATAACAATAAGAAACCAATGAAGAAACCAAAAATTGCTAAAAAATAACCTTACCCCCGATTACTTCCTCTCTACTGTACCTACAAAGAAAATGCTAGAGTTTATCATTTTTACTAAAAACGACGTACTAAACTTCTGGACCCGTCATCATTGGCTCGATTTAAAAAATAGCTGGTTATTGTGTCTGGAAAAAATTAGTTTGTTTGGGTTTTAAGTACCATTAATTTTAGTTTTAATGTTCCAAATTAAAATATTTTAAAACCTTAATAAAAACTTAACCCAGACCTGTGCACTGCCCCTCCTGGGGTTTTAATGGGGGGGGGCGCAATTCCAAAACCAGGGGGGCACGCATTGGTGTTTTTTTGGGGGGGCAGACGGGTGCACCCCCCCCCGCTAGAGCCAAAATTTTGGACCCCCCTAGAAAAACTCCAGGGGCCCCCCTGCCCCCAAAGCTTAAGAGCGGTCCGGCCTGACCCCCAAGCGAGGCTGACCCCCCTCTAACGACCAGTTTGGAAGTATATTTTTATTTACTGTCAAAAACATGGTTTTTTTAGGTAAAAATAGTGTTTAAATACACTTTTTAGGCCTAAATAGGCTGTTTTGGTATATAAATTTCAATATTAGAGCTAAAAACACTTATATTGATTTAAAAAAATTGCTAAAGAATTGGACCCCCCCTGACCCCCCTCTAAATTTGAAATCTCGCACTTGGGGTAGACCCCCCTAAAAAGCCAGGGGGCCCGGACCGGAACCCCCCCTAAAAAATTTTGGCCTTCCACCCGGAGGTGGACCCCCCAGGCAGACCCGACCAAAACCCCCTATGGGGTCACGGGGGGCATCTTTTTGAAACGGGGGCGGGGCAAGCAGGGGGAAAGAAAAAAAAAGAGAAAAAAGGAGGGAAAAGGGAAAAAAGAGACAAAAAAGCGAAAATAAGGTTAAAATAAGTCTAAAATGGCTTAAAATACATTAAAATAAGCTAAAAACTGCAAAAAAAATTTTTTGCGGAAGGGGGCAAATCCTCCAATAAAACGGGGGGCATTTCCAGACCGTGCACAGGTCTGCTTAACCGCTTCTATTATTAATAAAAACTTAATAATAAAAGCGTTAAAGCGTTTATTTATAATAAACAGAATGTGTATTTTATTCGACATGGTTTGTGTAGAAATTGCTGTTTCACGCTTAATTAATGGCCTAATTAAAGTGTTTTTATTCACTTTTGTCCACAGCCATAGATTTTTCAAACCAAGACTTAATAATAGTTTACTTCTTGTTTAGAAGCTGCGGTCCGATATTTTATTGATGAAATGTTATTTTGTGTGCTGTCGGTCCGCAAGGAAAGAACGGATTTTATGGAATGTAAGAAAACATTTCAATAATATTAATTATTATTATAATGTTGTTTTTTGTTGAATGGTCCCGAATAGTTTAAAATTCTATTCTAAAAATTTTCGCATGTTAATTTTTAGTATAAGCCAAAATAATTATTTGATACATAATAATAAAAACTAATTTTAGAAATTTTTGATCTAATATTAATACCTTTTTTACGTTGGGAAAATAAAAAGTTTTACAAGAAAATAGTCCAACAATGGTTCAATTTTTGACATTTTTTATCCAGTCTGACCTATTTTTTGGTGTTTTCACTTCGTTAAAAATAGTATATTAATCATTAATTCACCATTCATCCACATCCATTAGATATTAAAAAAAAGTTAAAATCTTGAGTTCTTTCTATTTGTTTTTGATCTAAAACATTTGGGATAGAATTATTTTTACTGAACTACCATGTGCCACAACCATGGGCGTAGCCAGGGGGTCTAGGGGGTCTAGACCCCCCTTTTGAGTCGGCAAAGGGAAAAATTTTGGGGTCTAGAAGGGCCATTTTTTTAAATTTTTCCCTTTTCCCTCCTTTTTTCTCTTTTTTTTTCTTTCCCCCCTGCTTGCCCCGCCCCCGTTTCAAAAAGTTGCCCCCCGTGACCCCATAGGTGTTTTTGGTCGGGTCTGCCTGGGGGGGGTCCACCTCCGGGTGGAAGGCCAAAATTTTTTTGGGGTTGGGTCCTGGGGGGTCCGGACCCCCGTGGCTTTTTAGGGGGGTCTACCCAGTGCGAGATTTCAAATTTAGGGGGGGGTCAGGGGGGTCCAATTTTTTAGCAAAATTTTTTTAACGAATACTTTAAGTGTTTTTAGGTCTAATATTGAATTTTATGTATGAAACAGCCTATTTAGGCCTAAAAAGTGTATTTAAACACTATTTTTAACTAAAAACCCATGTTTTTGACAGTAAATAAAAAAATATACTTCCAAATTGGTCGGGAGGGGAGGAGGGGGGTCAGCCTCGCTAGGGGAGTCAGGCCGCTCTCGAGGTTTGGGGCAAGGTGGGGGCCCCTGAATTTTTTCTAGGGGGGGGGGTCCAAAATTTTGGCTTGAGGGGGGGGGGGTGCACCCCTCTGTCCCCCCAAAAAAACACCAATGCGTGCCCCCCTTGTTTTGGAATTGCGCCCCCCAATAAAACCCCGAGGAGGGGCAGTGCACAAGTCTGGGTTAAGTTTTTATTAAGGTTTTTAAATATTTTAATTTGGAACATTAAAACTTAAATTAATGGTACTTAAAACCCAAACTAATTTTTTCCAGGCACAATAACCAGCTATTTTTTAAATCGAGCCAATGATGACGGGTCCAGGAGTTTAGTACGTCGTTTTTAGTAAAAATGATAAACTCTAGCATTCTCTTTGTAGGTACAGAAGTAGAGAGGAAGTAATCGGGGGTAAGTTTTTTTTTAGCAATTTTTGGTTTCTTCATTCGTTTCTTATTGTTATTATAGCCTAACAACCAAAAATTACGTTATTTCGGCAGACCATGCACAGCCTACGAAACATTCCAGAAGAGAGCGAAAACAATATTTTTTATTAAATCTTACAGTTAAAAAGATATTTTTCAATCAACGGTAAGTAAGTATGTTGACTACCGTCATACATGGGCAAGTTGGTCCGGAATGGGGGGGGGGGGTTAAACCCCAAATTAGGGGGGGAGGGGTTAAAATCGGAGAAACGTAAAATACCCATAACGTTTTTTTCTGGAGTGCATTTTACCCATATAGTTTTTCGATTTTGAAGGAAAAATAGGTAAAAAACGCTAATTTTAGGTCAAAAAGCCCTTTTTATTGCATTTTTGAGCTTTTTATTGCTTAAAACATCCATTTTGACCTCAAAACTTAAGTTTGGAGGCAGTTAGAAGTCATTTTAAAGACATTTTTTTTTTCATTTCTTCAAAATTGGGGGGATTAACTTTTTCTCCTCCCCCCCACTTCTGAGTGGGGAGGGGGGTTAAATCCCCTTTCTCAGAATTTGGGGGATTAACCCCCCCCCCAACCCCCCGTGCCTATGTATGACTACCGTCACAAACTGTCTATCTGCTTGTACAATGAACAATAGTGATGGGCGGAACTTCGGAATCGGAACCGGAATTGAGATTTTCTAAAAATCCGGAACAGGAACCGGAATCGGAATTGTTTTTTTTTAAATCTGAAACAGGAGGAACCGGAACTCCAAATTTTTCCCGGAACATCCGGAATTTGAAAACGGAACTACGTATCACACTGTAAAACCCCCGGAAACCGGAAAAGGAACCAGAACCGGAATTGAGATTTTCAAAAAAATTCGGAACACGAACGTGAATCGGAATTGAGATTTTCCGAAAATCCGGAACAGAAACCGGAATTCTAAATTTTGCCCAGAACATCCGAAAACCGGAACTGCCCATCACTGATGAACCGACATTCCGCGGCTTATTTGAAGAATTTTGTCAAAATTGTCTCAAACTGATCTTATTTAGCGTTGTAATCCAAAATTTCCGCGATATCAGCGGTACGAATTCGACAGGTTTTTTTTGGAGGAAGCTACATAGCTTTCAGGATCAATACATCATTATTTTAAAATAAAAATATTTACAAAATAGTTACTGCTACCTTCATTAACCGTAATTCTTCGATGTAATTAAACAAAGCAGGATTAAGTTTTTCCACATTCAAAAGAGGTTTTTTCTGTAGCAGTTCAAGTAATTGCTTTGAACTTCTACTCACCTAAACATTATCATTGACATTTAACAAAGAAAATAAAAGTCAATATTTTACACTACAAACAGTAAGATAAAAAATAAAAGTTCTTGAAAAACTCAAAACATACAAAAAATACCCTAACACAATTTTAACCTATAAATTATATTCGCCATGCGAAACGAAGTTTCATGCATAAATTTAATTTTGAAGCAGCAAAAATAATAATGTTTAGTGATGGGCGCAACTGCGAAACCTTCCGGAACACCGGAACCGGAACTGAGATTTTGCCAAAAATCCGGAACAGAAATCGGAATTCGAAATTTCGCCCGGAACAGTGGAACCCGGAACCAGAACTCCCTATTGAACTGCGAAACCCCCGAAACACCGGAATTGAAACCAGAATCGGAATTGAAATTTTCCAATAATCAAGAACAAGAACCGGAACCGAAATTCCAAATTTTGCCCGGAACAGGAACTGCCCATCGCTAATACTGTTGTTTACTTTTCTTGGTTCAAAATCCCAGTTATGTATAACTCTGGCTGGAATAGTCATTTCATCATTCCAATGACAAACCGAACAGAAAAAAGCCCCCGAGTAATCACACAGTCTGGGTTCCATTTCCTTAGATCCTATAATACCAAAATTATTGAAAAACACTTTTTGATTACAATAATTTACATTGAATAAATCCGTCATTTTAATATTGATTTTTTTAAGAATATTTAAAAAAAATAATGTTTTAAACCAAATTTGTTTAAAAATGCTACACAAAATCGGAGATAAGATTATTTACAAAAATAATAAAAGACAATTGCTTGCTGACAAAAAATATTTAATTAGTCTTTAATATTCAAAAAATAAAGCAATAATTTGTTGACATTAAAAAGTAATGCAAAAAATAGATAAAAACACAAAAAAAACATACTTCCGTACGCTAGTTTGGCTTTGCATTCGGCACATCTGTATTTTTGAGCGGCCAAGCCCAATTCTGGACAAATTTTCAAAATATAATTGACTGATTTCGCCTAAAAAACTTTAGGGTTATTAGTTTCTTCAAATCACTTATTTTTTATAGGCTTCATAGTTAGCTTCTGAATACTAAACCTACGTCTGTTACATTGGCTATAGGTACAGAGCGAAAATGACTTAAAGAAGGTTCAAAGGTAAGTCCAAAACATGATGAAGTCAGGTGAAAAGCAAGTACGCTGGTTTTTAAAACAATTATGTTAGTAATCAACAACAGTAATCTAGGAGCGTTTCTTTAATTTTAAAAACTTTGGATAGTTTTTGTTTAGATTGAAATTTAAAAAATGCAGCAAAAACGCAAAAAGGCCTTTAAAACACCCAAATCGAAATTTTTGGCTTTGTCACTTTTGGACGCTTTCGCTTTTGGACATTTTGGACGAAGTATGAATCAAGCCTAAAATTCAAGTAATTAATTTTTATGACATTTCAGCAATGGTGGGGGCGGTTTTTTGCGTTATTTTTTCTGAAAAAATTAAATTTTGTTCCCAGGTTCTATTTTCAATGTCGACGCATGCTCTTTATAAATATATTAAACCAATAGGGTAGTGCATTTAATTTCGGCACTTTTCCCAATTGGGCATTTTTGATTTTGGACTATATCTTTGGTAATCCTGGACGGAATACGACGTTTGATAGCTCAAATGAGAGCTAATTATATGTAGATGACTGTCGTGAGCTTTTTATTTGTTATGTTATGATATTTTCATGTGAAATTATGTGATTTATAAAAAATAAAATTGTTACTCCTTTTTAGAACATGGGCATTTCATGATTACGCAATAAATTGGTTTAAAGATTAAACTGTCCTGGTAAAATTTAGTCTATTTTCCGAATTTTTAGTCCCCGTGGTTCTACGTTGCGTCTGTGGTGAGCAATCGTTATAAAATAAAATAGTGTAATTTCGGCACTCATATGCTGTAGGTAAAAACGGATTGAATTAAGTGGTCGGATGTTAAATTGTAGTTGTAAATAGCTAAAAGACAACGTTGAAATGTGTAGGGGTCATAGCACTGCACTTAAACTCGATTAAGGGGGTCCTTTAAAAAAGTGCCGAAATTAAATGCACTTTTTTTCCAAATTTTGCTCATTTTAATACCATTTCGCATTTTAGCTGTAACCTTTTGCCAGTTACACGTTGAACAACAAGTAGAAGCTTAAATTAAAGAAAACTGTCTGGAGATAATGATAGGCTTTTAAATTTTTGAAAATGATGATTTTTTGACTGAGAAACAATCGTTGTAAAGTGCCGAAATTAAATGCACATATTTAATTTCGTCAATTTCCCATTTTTTTTAAAAACTGATTTAATTAAATAAAAAAATACTTTCGTACAGTGAAACTTTTGTGACGCAACGCAGTATCGTGAAAGCTTCAAAATGAGCTATTAAACATGAAAATCGGGCCATACAGTAAAAAGTTACATCGGAAAAACAAAAAAGTGCCGAAATTAAATGCACTAACCTACAGATTATTATACCAATCACTCTTTGAATGAGTTTTAGAAAGGAGGTTTAATCTTTTTCTAAACGTGGACCCCTATACTCCTGGACAGTCGGCGTTTCCTTGGACCGAATCTCTGGGTGTGCAACAGATACATCACTGACAGATTTTACATGTGCTCAAATCTTCAATTTTTCGGCTTAAAACTTTTTGTATAATAGTTTTTTTTATACAATTAGTTGATTTTGAACTTATCAATGTTTTTTTATAGTTTAAAAATTGTTTTTTTTAAAGTTTTATAGCATAATAAAATCTCATTTAGTTCTAAAATTTTACATTTTTTGCTTTTTTTTTCACAAAATATTGAAACAAGTAAAGAAATATTTTTATCACTTAATTTCCACATAATAGCGCTAAATTACTAAGCAAAAAATGAAAATTGAAATAATATAGTCATTGAAAATGGAACATCCCTCAAACCTTTTGTGCCAATAAATATTTTTATAATAAAGCTAGAATAATAATAATTAACTGATTAGTGACTACTAAATCAACTAAAAAAAATAATACATTCATTAAGAAACATTAGGGCGGAAAAAATAGGACGAAGCTCCAGAGCTCGGGGGTTGCTCCAGACCTCCTAAAATCAAAGCTCCGCTCCGGAGCTCTAGGGCTTTAAGCTTCGGGGCACATCACTAAATAATTACAGATCAATGCACTCGATTGGGCGAATTGTTAGCAAAATAATGTTTAATATTTAATAAATAGTAATGAAATAAAAATAATTTCGAACAAAAATTGATTTATTAAAAACTTATTACCTTTTATATAACCTAATATTGCTGTATGAATGTTAATCTTTTTAGTTTTTTTACTAGTAACTACTCAGTTAATTACTTTGACAAAATATTATTCTTCTAGGTTTACTATAAAAATATTTTTTAACATATAAAAACTTAAAGGTTGGTCCTTTTTTAATGACTATAGTAATAATCTTCTCTTAACGCTTGTCCATAGTAACATAATAACACTACCAATTTCCATTTTTTGCTTCATGATTTAGCACTCTATATCTGTAAATAAAGTGGTAAAAATATTTAATCCGTTGTGTTAATATTTTATTTAGAAAACGCTTAAAAGTGGGAAATTTTAGTACTGGGCAAAATTTTACTATGCCATAAAATTTTCAAAAACACATTTTAAAAATATAAAAATACATTGATACAATCAAAACCTCATAATTTTATGAAAAAAAATTATATACAAAAAGTTTTAGCTCGAAAATTGCGGATTTGAGCACATTTAGAATTCGCCAGTGATGTATCTGTTGCACACCCTTCTCAAAACGCCGACTGTCCAGGAGTATAGGGATCCATGTTCTAAAACCACTGAAAATAACACTTGTTTTCCTGTAATATTTAATAATAATAGAAATACCTTATCATTAAGCTTAAAACAAGCGTTGAACTATAACAAAGGGTACTGACCATAGATGGGCAGGGGGGAGTTGGGTGTTATAATCATACATTGGCAAGTTGGTCCGGTGTGAGGGGGTTAAACCCCAAATTAGGGGTTTAAATCCGAGAAACGCAAAATACCCATATCGTTTTTTCGATTTAAAAAAAAATAGGTTAAAAAACGCTAATTTTAGGTCGAAAAGTCCTTTTTATTGCATTTTTGATTTTTTTTACTGTTTAAAACATTCATTTTGACCTCAAAACTTAACTTTGGAGGCAGTTAGAAGTCATTTTAAAGACATTTTTTTTCTTCATTTTTCCAAAATTGGGGAGGGGGTTAACCTTTTCTCCCCCCCCCCCACTTCTGAGTGGGGGGGTGTTAAACCCCCTTTCTCAGAATTTGGGGGGGTTAACTTCCCTCAAAAATCCCGATCATAGCCGACACCCCCCCCCTAAAATTTGGGAGTACCCCGGACACCCCCATAGATGAACACGGTCAAAAAGCTAGGGGTGGGGTGTTTACCCTGGGTAAATGACATTTTAAAATCTAGGGAGGGGGTCCTGGGGGGGTTGAACCCCCCTAACTTTCTAGGGGGGGTCGACCCGGGGTGGAAGATTTTGAAACCTAGAGGGGGGTCAGGTGGGGTCCAATTTCCTAAGCAAAATACTTTTAAACCATTAAAGGTTTAATAATAGTTTTTTCATAAGATAATACTACATTTTATTGAATAAAAAGCGATATTGAGGTATAAAAACATGAATTTGTGTTTAAAATTCACGTTTTTGGAAGAAAATTTAGTATAAAAAAAGTACTTAAAATTTTCTCGAGAGGGGAGGGGGGATCAGATTTCAAAATCTAGAGGAGAATCAGGCGTAAAAAATTGGAAAATTTGGGGGAGGGAGGGCCCCTGGATTTTTTTCTAGGGGAGGCCCCCAAAATTTTGAGGCTAGGGGGTGGACCCCACCCTACCCTCCTGTTTATCTATGCGGACACTTCTCCCCCTAAAATTTGGGGGATTCCAGTACTAAAAACGCTAAAAATGGGGTATTTGAAATATATCCCGAAAAAATTTTTGGGACACCCCTCCCCCCAAAAAAAATTCAGGGGTTGGATATACCCCCCAAAAAAAAAATCCGAGAGGCTGCCCATCTTCCACCTATGGTACTGACATTATAAAGTGATTGAAAGCTTCCTGTAAAATTCAGCTATCCATAAAATATAAATACCGTACTTTTAAATCTTTAAATCATTTTTGTATCTTTGGTATCCATTATTCCATTATGCAGTTAAAAGCACCGAAAAACATAAAGAGCGCTCATTGTAAAGTTTGTTTCCCATTATTTTTTTTACCACGTTCTTATTGTCCATAAATTTGCATGCATTAATTTTTTTCGTGCATACAAAAGGTCAAATGCAGTTAGGAAGCAAACATAAAAGGCGGATGTTGGATTTATGAATGCAATTTCAGCACGTTAGTAATTTTTTTCTCACAAAAAGCTCAGCAATATACAGTTTTCCTATAAAACGACACAAGCGTTTAATTGTCGTTAAACACTGTTGCACGGGAAACTGTAATGAAAGAAGGAGTTTTTTGATTCATAATAAGTAAAAAATTTTTACGTTTATTTTAGTAAAAGTCGGAAAAATATTGGTATTTATTCCCAAGTTCAGAAAATTTTTATATACCAAGATGAATTTCTCATGATCATTATACTTTTATTATCGTCCAATCCCTACAGCTACAGCAATTTATTTCTTACCTGCACCCCAGCGCACACTCTTCTGATTAGATCCAAACACTTTCCATGACTTCGGTAACCGCAAACTAAAATTTAATTAATTAATTAATCATTATTATGATTAGAATCGCATTAATTATAATCATAATCTTTAGAAATTTTAAAAGAAAAAAGCAGAATCATTGGGGGATTACGGTTATCCCCATTTTAAAATCTGGGAGATCATAAACTTTAGCAAGGGTTCGTTTTTTCACAATTTTTTTGAATTATTATTTTATTATAACTAATTTTTTCCTGAAAATAGTAATACTTGGGTTCAATATACTGAAATGTTTTTTTTTCCTAAAAAAATTTCTTTTTGAGAAATTTATACTGTAAATTTAGATTTATTTATTTATTATTATTCTCCTCACTTCAAACCAATTTTCCAATGTATGATTCAAAACTTCCCTACGTGGGGGCGGGTTAAAACTGGTATAAACAATTTTAATGTCCAGACCTAAGCACTGCCCCAGTGGTCCCCCCACCCCCCTCCCCCTGGGTTTTATTAGGGGGGGGGGGAGAAATTTCAAAACATGGGGGCAGGGGGGAAATTTTTTTTAAACGGGGGGCAATAAAACGAGAAAGCAAGCAAGAGAGAAAGAAAAAAAAAAGAGAAAAAAAAAGAGAGAAAAGAAGGAAAAAGGGAAAAAAGGGACAAAAAAAGCGAAATTACGGTAAAATAGGTCTAAAATGGCTTAAAATGCATTAAAATCATAGATGAACAAGGGGGGGGGGGTAGAGTGGGGTCCACCCCCCTAGCCTCAAAATTTTGGGGCCCCTCTTCTAGAAAAAAATCCAGGGGCCCCCCTCCCCCCAAATTTTCAAATTTTTTACCCCTAACCCCCTCTAAATTTTGAAATCTGACCCCCCTCCCCTCTCGAGAAAATTTTAAGTACTTTTTTTATACTAAATTTTATTGCAAAAACGTGAATTTTTAACAGAAATTCCCCTAGCTTTTTGACAGTGTTCATCTATGATTGAAATAGGCTAAAAACTACAAAAATTTCATGTTATTGTAATCCCATCTTGTTCATCATTCTGAAGGTCTGAGAAGATTTAAAAATATGGCGGCTTCCTTAGGTTTTTGCCATAGGTCTTCCGGTCTCAGTGCCGTGGGTTTAGCTGTGCAGCTGAACAGGTGTTTGGTCTTATGGGGGCCCTTCATACAATGTGGGCACCGGTCTGGAATGTTGCTATCAATCCTGTGTTGATAAGAGTTCAGGAATCTGCGGTATCCAGACCTCAGCTGCAATAACGTCATTCTGCTGGATCTCGGTAGGTCTTTTTCATAACTATTTATCTCTGGTGAGCAACGTCCGAGTACTGGATTTGGAGCATATGCAGCAATCACTGAGGTTACAGTCTGTCTGTGTACAACAGATTTTGCCTTTTTGAGTTTTTTATTGTTGGGGACGCCACAATTAAGTTCTGATGCTGCTGAACTGATGCTTGATAGGTGTTGACGAGATCTCGTTTCATGTTTCTAGGCGCTGCTTCTGCTTGAAAGTGTTAAATGTCCAGGATGGTTAGGGTCGAAACAATTTATTAGGTATTGTTTCAATATCATTGTCGCGTGTTCCTTCATTTTCAGAATGTTGGTTTCCTGGTGAAGATGGTCTATTGAAGACATTTTATGGCAACCTGTGATGACTTTCAGAGCTTCGTTCTGTGCCCTTGAAATAGGCTAAAAACTACAAAAATTTCATGTTGTGGTAATCCCATCTTGTTCATCATTCTGGAGGTCTGAGAAGATTTAAAAATATGGCCGCTTCCTTAGGTATTTGCCATAGGTCTTTGGGTCTCAGTGCCGTGGGTTTAGCTGTGCAGCTGAACAGGTGTTTGGTGTCATGGGGGCC
Source organism: Microlaimidae sp. YZB2_3 (assembly GCA_030248175.1). Taxonomy (NCBI): domain Eukaryota; kingdom Metazoa; phylum Nematoda; class Chromadorea; order Desmodorida; family Microlaimidae; species Microlaimidae sp. YZB2_3. The sequence goes on from JASAMX010028205.1 coordinate 13,075, forward strand.
CTTCATACAATGTGGGCACCGGTCTGGAATGTTGCTATCAATCCTGTGTTGATAAGAGTTCAGGAATCTGCAGTATCCAGACCTCACCTGCAATAACGTCATTCTGCTGGATCTCGGTAGGTCTTTTTTATAACTATTTATCTCTGGTGGGCAACGTCCGAGTACTGGATTTGGAGCATATGCAGCAATCACTGAGGTTACAGTCTGTCTGTGTACAACAGATTTTGCCTTTTTGAGTCTTTTATTGTTGAACTGATGCTTGATAGGTGTTGACGAGATCTTGTTTCATGTTTCTAGGCGCTGCTTCTGCTTGAAGGTGTTAAATGTCCAGGATGGTTAGGGTCAAAACAATTTATTAGGTATTGTTTCGATATCATTGTCACGTCTTCCTTCATCTTCAGAATCTTGGTTTCCTGGTGAAGATGGTCTATTGAAGACATTTTATGGCAACCTGTGATGACTCTCAGAGCTTCGTTCTGTGCCACTTGGAGTTTCTGCTAACTAGATTCACTGATGGTGGGGGCCCATATAGGAGCAGCATATTCCCCAACCAATCTTCCAATAGCCTTGTAAGTAAGTGACAGCGTTTTCTTGTTCTGTCCCCAGTTGGATCCAGATAGCGCTTTTAAGATATTATTGCACTCTCTGACCCTGTTTCACCACAAAGCAAGGGAAAGACCGAACCCAACACAGGGCACACGCACAGCACCAACACAAACCAAGCACAACACAAACAGAAAACACCAAAACAGAAGGACAGGCAAAAAAACAAAAGCAACCGGAAAAGAAGAAAAAAACACAATTATTGCATATTATTGTATATTATTGCACTCTCTGACTCTGACTCAATCACTGGTCCAGAGGCAGAGAGAGTCACATCATCTGCCTATGAAACTACTCTGATGTTGCCTGGTGGTTCAGTTTAGGCATACTACTCATGCAGTAATTGAACAACTTTGGGGATGTTACCGCTCTCTGGGGGACTCTCGTTTTGACGTTCCAAAAGCTGGAGGAATGGTTTTGGAAGCTAACTTGCAACTGGCACCAAGCAGGTAGACACTGAACGATCTGACAAACCCACGGGGAAGTGTAGATCTCACTAGGTCTTCTAGTAATACCAAAAATATAATTATACCAAAAAATGTGCAACTTCTATATAAAAAGTAAGTAAAAGTATTCCATTATAATTTGACAAATTAAAATGAAGTGGAAGCCATTATAATAGCCATTTATTGATTTAATTTCATTTAACTTCATATATACTTACAAGTGTAATACTGTTCAGGCCGCAACTGTCCAGGCCGCATGAGTTTTATGGTGTTGGACATTATTAAACCAACACGGAAAAACTTATGCGGCCTGGACAGTTTTACACAGACCTGTGCACGTTCTGGAAATGCCCCCCTCATTTTATTGGAGGATTTGCCCTCCCCTTTTTTTTGCCCCCCCCCCCCCCCGCCAAAAAATGAAAAAGTACCCTAAAATTATGACGCCATTTTTGACCTATGATGACGCCATCATCACAATTTTTTTGCAGTTTTTAGCCTATTTCAATGTATTTTAAGCTATTTTATACCTATTTTTACCTTATTTTTGCTTTTTTTCTCCCTTTTTTCCCCTTTCCCTTCTTTTTTCTCTTTTTTTTCTTTCCTCCCTGCTTGCCCTCCCCCCTGTTTCAAAAAAGTTGCCCCCCCTTTTGGAATTGCCCCCCCATTAAAACCCCGGGGGGGGGCAGTGCACAGGTCTAATTACACATACACTTGTCTGTGAGTTATAGGGTAGTGCATTTAATTTCGGCACTTTTCCCAATTGGGCATTTTTGATTTTGGACTATATCTTTTGTAATCCTGTACGGAATACAACGTTTAATAGCTCAAATGAGAGCTAATTATATGTAGATGACTGTCGTGAGCTTTTTATTTGTTATGTTATGACATTTTCATGTGAAATTATGTGATTTATAAAAAAATAAAATTGTTACTCGTTTTTAGAACATGGGCATTTCATGATTACGCAATAAATTGGTTTAAAAATTAAACTGTCCTGGTAAAACTTAGTCTATTTTCAGAATTTTTGGTCCCCGTGGTTCTACGTTGCGTCTGTGGTGAGCAATCGTTATAAAATAAAATAGTGTAATTTTAGCACTCATATGCTGTAGGTAAAAACGGATTGAATTAAGTGGTCGGGTGTTAAATTGTAGTTGTAAATAGTTAAAAGACAACGTTGAAATGTGTAGGGGTCATAGCACTGAACTTAAGCTCGATTAAAAGGGTCCTTTTAAAAAGTGCCAAAATTAAATGCACTTTTTTCCCAAATTTTGCTCATTTTGATACCATTTGGCATTTTAGCTGTAACTTTTTGCCAGTTACACGTTGAACAACAAGTAGAAGCTTAAATTAAAGAAAACTGTATGGAGATGATGATAGGTTTTAAAATTTTTGAAAATGATGGTTTTTTGACTGAGAAACAATTGATTGTTTGTAAAGTGCCGAAATTAAATGCAAATATTTAATTTCAGCAAATTTCCATTTTTTTAAAAACTGATTTAATTAAGTAAAAGAATACTTTCGTACAGTGAAACTTTCGTGACGCAACGCACTATCGTGAAAGCTTCAAAATGAGCTATCAAACATAAAAATCGGGCCATACAGTAAAAAGTTACATCGGAAAAACAAAAAAGTGCCGAAATTAAATGCACTACCCTATTTGAAGTGAAATTAAATCAATAAATGACTATTATAATGGCTTCCTCTCCATTTTAATTTGACAAATTAAAATGGCTACTATGCCATTATAATGGAGGGTGCTATTTAAATGAAGAGGCTCATAAAATGGCATACTTTTACTTACTTTTTTTATAGGAGTTGCACATTTTTGGTACATTATATATTTTTGGTAGTACTTCATGGGAAACTGTGTTGAATGCCTTGCTTAAGGTCTAGGCAGACTACTACTGATTTGTTGGGTGGTTTTCTTTAATTGAAACCGTTTGCAATGGATGTGTTTAAGTCATGCAGGGCTGTGGTGGTTCAATGCAGTGAGAAAAATTCATGTGGATGTTGTTATTGTTCATAGCCGGGTCATGAGGTTATACGGTATAACCTGGGTATATACCCTCTAGGAACCTGACCGCATCCACTGGTCTTTCCCATAGATAGATCTTCTATTTTGAGTGTCATTGGATGTTGAGGGCATATAAAAAGGTGTTTAACATCATGAGGTTTGCCCCTGCAGTGGGGGCATTCATTTTTAACGGAGTTGTTGATTCTGGATTTGAAAGAGTTGAGGCAATGGCAATGTTTGGATTTAAGTTGTGCCAGAAAGGTTCTTGACTTCCTAGGGAGTTGTTGTTTGCTTACGTTGATTGGTGGCGGTTTTTTTTAATAGTGCGTTAGGTTGGAGTTGCAAAATGTTTTCTTTGACAAAATATGAGTGGACGTTTGATTGGATGGTTTTTTCTGTAAGCATGTGGTTGTAGCAACTTTTGGCTGTTTGTTAAAGTTTTGATTGGAGGGTATGTTTCATCTCTTTTGGTCTATGGTCATTGGCTGTGATTCCATTAGATGGATGTGTTGGCTGCATGGTTTTTGCTAAAAATTGCATTGAAAGAAGGTTGGTTTGGCTTTTGTAGTCTCGTGATGAAGATGGTCGGTTGGGGCCATTTTGTGGCAGTGGGTTGCTATCCTGAAGGCCGTGTTTTGTGTTGCTTGTAGTTATTGAAAATGAGATTCTGATAGATTGGGTGACCATATTGGGGCTCCATAGTTGAGAATTGGGCGTCCTATAGCTTTGTAGGAGGTGACTATTGTTTCTTTCTGTTGGCCCCAGATGGTACCAGGTGGGGCTTTGAGAATGTTATTGCGCTTGGATGCTTTGTTGTTTATGTTGGTGGCATGGTTATTGAATGTTAGTTTTTGGATAGTTAGATAATTTCCTCAGCAAATTGTTCTCCAGGACAATTGACAATGGTGGAATGTCATAATGCATTTTGGCCATTGAAGTCATTAAGGAGTCTGCAGTGTTGTGGAGCAAAGGCATTAGAGATGGCTGATATGTAGCTTCGCAGCTACTGCCAGGTGCAGGTACACATTGGTAAGCTCCAGTCTGGAACTGTCAATGCCTATGCAGATCTTCTGTATCTCCAGGTGCTTATCCCAGATGTCAACACAAAGCTCTTTGAACTGGATGCTGTGGTGGACTAGGAATGCGATGCCGCCATCTTTGTTCTCCTCTTGGTTTTTCCTCAAGAGTGTGTACCCAGGTGTTATTAGGCTTCTGGATCTCTTGGTTAACTTGGTTTCCTGCAGCGCAGCAATCTTGATGTCATGGGACAGCATGAAATCCAGGATTTCTTGGATCTTGTTGCTTATCTTGTTGCAGTTAAACTGTAAGATGTTTAGGCTGGACGCAGCAGGGGAGACGTGGAGCCATGGGCCAAGCAGACTTGTGATGCCGGTAGATGTTGCCGATGTTGTAGGAGTGTTAAGCGGTTTGCAGGACAAACAAGCATAATTGCTTCTCCATTCTGTCGTCGCTTTAAGTCTACTGCAGTTCTTTCCAGTTTTGCTAAAATGGCACCATCTGTTGCAGATGAAACACAAAACAGAGGCGCAGTTCCAATTGATGTTAGAGTTACACACCAAGCAGGTCCAGGGTTTGGGTGTATTCCTGAAGCCAGCAGTAAACACCCGATCAGCAAAGCTGGCATTGGCTGATATAAGTCCAAAAACACAGCCAGTCAGAAGGATGAGAATGGGGTTAAAAGGTATCCAAATTTCGCAACGTTGATTCCTCGGGAGAATCCATTGTAAACACTTCCACCACAAGTAGGCGAAGGGTAAGAGAAATAAAAATTTCATGATGATGGCGTTATATTAGGTTAAAAAGGCGCCATAATTTTTGAGTATTTTTTCATTTTTGGGCGAGGGAGGGCAATAAAAGGGGGGGCAAATCCTCCAATAAAGTGGAGGGGAGGGCATTTACAGACCGTGCACAAGTCTGAGTGTTTGTTCCGTTGCTTAGTACAACGTCAATACCCTGACCATACAAGCAAAAGAGAGATCTTTTTATATAATTTCAACACCAAATGCACAAAATAAACTAAATTACCCACCTGTGCAGCGATACCAGGGTTGTACCAGTCTCCAAATGATACCTTGACAGCGTTCACAGTAGGGATTGCGACCGCGCACATCCTGCCGGAGGAACTCATGACCGCACACCACCTGCTGTGCTTCTGCGTCTTTCATATCTTCTTCAGTTTCCTACAACATTATAAACATTAAATCCCAAGTAATCAAATGCGACATTGCGACTCATAATCAGATGTTTTTGGGGGGTGGGGACAGAGGGGTCCATCCACCAGCATCCCCGCCTAGAGTCAAAATTTTGGACCCCCCCTAGAAAAAATCTACGGGGCCTCTCTTCCCCTCCAAAGCTCGAGAGCGGTCCGGCCTGACCCACCCTAGCAAAGCTGACCCCCCTCTCAACCAATTTATAATTATAATTTTTTATTTACTGTAAAAACATGGTTTTTTTAGTTTAAAACAGTGTTTAAATACACTTTTTAGGCCTAAATAGGCTGTTTTAATGTATAAAATTTAATATTAACCCTAAAACATTTAAATTAATGATTTAAAAAAACTTTGTTAAAAAGTTTGACCCCCTCCCCTAAATTTAAAATCTTGCACCTGGGGTCGACCCACCCTAAAAATTCAGGGGGGTCCGGACTCCGGACCCCCCTCCCCCTTAAAAACTTTGGCCTTCCACCCGGGGGTGGACCCCCCCTCCCGAGCGGACCTGACCAAAAACATCTATACCCATAATAATTGTTGGCGAAATAGGACTACTGTGTTTTTCTGTCAAATAAAAAATTACACAGACCACAAATTGAACCCAGTCATAGATGAACAAGGGGAGGGGGGTAGGGTGGGGTCCACCCCCCCTAGCCTCAAAATTTTAAGGGGGCCCCTCTAAAAAAAATCCAGGGGCCCTCCTCCCCCCAAATTTTCAAATTTTTTACCCCTGACCCCCCCTCTAGATTTTGAAATCTGACCCCCCCTTCCCTCTTGAGAAAATTTCAAGTACTGTTTTTATACTAAAATTTCTTGTAAAAACGTGAATTTTTAACACAAATTCAT
>JASAMX010028208.1:0-24747 GCA_030248175.1 Microlaimidae sp. YZB2_3
GCTGTGGCACTTTGACTCGATTGAAGGGCAGACGCAATTTATCTGTAAGTTGTTTTCCACGGCAGCGTTCTATGACATTTCCACTGGCAATCAGGTTTCATCAGAATGTGGCTATGGAGCTGTTCCGGAACACTCACCTATTTACCATTCCCCAAAATTTTATCAAAAATTGGAATAAAAACTACCACCACCCCTCCCACCACACTCAATTTCAGTTTATGGCTTTACCATCGTCCATAGTGACCTAACCCACCCCGCCCCTCAACACTACACTATGCCGTTCACAAGAATAATGTTTATAGTCAAAATTAAATTTAAGCTCGCGGGGAACGCAAATAAATTAGTCCTTTTTAGTTTTTTATATTAAATACGATATATAGGCCCTTGAGTTTTAGTACTTTAAAGCTTTTTTTTTTTTTTTTTTTTTCATTCACAGATTTAACCTTTTGCAATTCACATAACGCGTTGTATTTTTGTTTTTTTGTAACATCAACTAGCCCCCCCCGAACAACGGACAAAAATCTCGTGACATACTTTTGAAAAAAATATATTTATTTTTTAAAATATTGAAATACTTGTATTTATACTATTAGGTTTAAAAGTTTTCCATAAATTTTTTGTTGTGGGGGAACCCATTTTTTATAAAAACTAACATTAAATCCAATGTTTTAAAAAATACTAAATTCACAAAGTACAAAACAAAGATTTCGAAAAAAAAATTCCTGATATTAAAACCAATAAATAGTATAAAAAAGCCCTTAATAAGTCTAAAAAATTAATGCAAAAAAGACTGAAAAAGTCTCTTCTCAAAACAAGCAACTTAAATACTCATTTTATTAAACTTTCAAAAAAATCCCAATAAAAACAAAAAGTGTAAAAATTGTCGTTCGCGTTTTTTTAACATATGACAAAAATGAATTTACAAATTTCCACGGCGTGGATAAATTTTTGCATGCGTTAATCAGTTATTAATACAACGGTGTTAATTGAGTCACATGTCACGGCAACGGTACAAAGATAATATTATTATTTTTAACGTCTATTTAAAAACAAATATCCAGATCTAAATCTAAAAAACCTTGAAAAATTTAGATATAATATAAGGCGACTTTTTTAATGTTTTCTATCGATAAAACAACTTATATGGCAAAGTAATTGTTAAAGCAAAAGTCGACTTATATTAAATCTAAATTTTTCAAGGTTTTTTAGACTTAGATCTGGATATGTGGTTTTAGAGACGTTAATAGTAACATGATTTTTGTACCGTTGCGATTACGTGTGACTCGATTAGTACTGTTGTATTAATAACTGATGGGCGTGGAAATTTGTAAATTTATTTTTGTCATATGTTTAAAAAACGCAAACAACAAATTTTACACTTAATCTTTTTATTGGATTTTTTTTCTCTGAAAGTTTAATAAAATGTATTATTAATTTGCTTGTTTAAAAGAGAATTGTTTCAGTCTCTTTTTCGGCATTCAGTTTTTGTAGACTTATTGTAGCTTTATACTATTCAATTAATATGTAAGGCTTTTTTCAAAACTTTGTTTCGTCTCTTTCGCTAATAATTTATATTTAATGTTTAAAATTATTTTAGCGGTACATATAAACTACCGATCGCCCGTCGGCTTTTTGCAAGTATTGTAATTTTTAACGTAGTAGGGTATCTGACTAACCTCCTCCAGGCCCTAATTTCGGCCACCAAATTAGAGTGCTAAAAAATTGGCTTATTTTTAAAAACACAATAGAAACTAGCACAAAAGTAAACTAGATGAATGTTATAAAAAGTGTTTTTGAAAAAGTTTTTCCCCCCGTGTTATTCTGCATTATCGACATTTTTCTACACAAAAAGTGAATTTTTTGTGTTTTTTTTTAATTTTTGGTTTGTGTTTAAACTGCATCAAATTTAGAAACAAAAGCACTGTATAACCTTAAAAAATATCTTCTATTTAAAACTCAATTTTGAAGCGTTCCTCTAACTGCCCACTGTCCCCTTCCGCCCCCCTCGGCACGTTAAAATTAAGGTAAAAAAACCTGCTGTTTTTTGTTGTTTTCAAACAAAATTGATCAAATTGGTTGGTTCTCTGATAAGGGAAATAAAATAAATAACAGTTTAAAGCATGTTGGGCGAAAATGTTAACGTCCAGAGATAAGGCTATAAAATTAGTTTCACAAATGATCACAAAAGAAAAAGAAATCCGATTTTTAATATTCAGCATGACGCTCATTTTTCCTTCTCTTTTGTTTTGATTTTTTTCTGGAAGTAAAATGCTACACCAGTTATGACTTATTTTAAACGTAATTTAGGTTTTCTTATAAAATTGACGTGAAGGGAAACACACTAGTCCATATTACCATCTTTCTAAATTTATGTAAGTTCTGTAAACTCACTTTAGTTTTAAAATAGTAGTTTTTTCTAAAATCTACGTATCTCAAAAAAAAATTATTACATCTTTTTTTGAAAAAACAGCTCGATTTATTCTTCATTGCTACCACCGGAAATAAAACTAAATACAAGATTTAAATTTTCTACACGGGGTTTTCTTTGTGCAACATAATATTAAAATCTAGGAATAAACTGTAAATTGTCGTCATAATAAATTATTAAGGACTAAAAAACAACATTGAAATCTAGTTTTTTCTAAGGGGCAATTAAAAGCAAGTTGTGTATTCAAACAAAACTTCATGATAGTTTTTTTATTTTATTAACTTTAAAGATAAATTTTTAGAAAACAGTGCAATTGACAATTACAATTTTTTTACAAAAACACTTTTTTTCCATACAGCTACATTTGTCAAAAACCTGGATTATTGCACCAAAATGCCATGTAAACTGCCATGGAAAACGGTTTGCGGATCAATTTCTTCGTCTGCCCTTCAACCTAGCTCAAAGTGCCACAGTAAGTCTTGCAGAGTAGGAATTATATATTTAAAAGACAAAATTGTGTGCACTAGCGAAAATCTTTTCCGGCCCCCCGAAGTCCGTAGCTCCGGAGCGGAGCTCCGCTTTCTAGGAGCTCCGGATCAGACCGAATTTCCAATTTACTTTTTTATGTAAAGTTAGAAAATAATTACTTATTTACGAATCAAATCGTATTTACGATGGTGATGGAGTGATGGCACGAATAATTTTGTCAAATTTTTTTCTTTGTAAGCTATTTTTTTCCGAAATTTATTTTAAACAATAAAACTAAAGGGGTCCCTGCTTAAACTTGCTTAAAACTTAAACTAAAGGGCCCCCATTAAGCAACCACTCAAATCGCGAGATTTCGTCGTACTTTATCAGCTAATTAGATTTGAGTTAATACAGAGTATTTCTTTATATATGTGTTTTTGAACCTGAGTAACCGATGGGTGCTGCGGCGAAACCAGTGTACTTTGGAGGAGCCGTGAGGGAGCGTCGCCGACCCACTAAAACCAACCATTTTTATATTTTCCTGTTAATAATTCTTTTTCAGATTTTTTATATAATTTTAAAATTTTATTCACAATAAATTAAAAAACAAAAACATCATTTTATGTTTTCTGTCAATTTGTAAATTTTTTTGAGTTGGAGATTGAAGATAATTTTATTATAAGTAAATAATTAATTGCTACAATCCATGTTTCACTTACCATTACACTAAAAATTATTCTACAGTTCACACTACACTACCACATTTTCCCACATGGTGATTACATGTGTAAACGAAAACCCCACTATTATTACAGGTCTATTACATTCACTCACCCACCCATCCACCTACTACTCTTTATAGACTAGTTTAATAAGCGTCTTTTTGTCAAAAAGTAGGAGAAAGTTGAAACATTTCAGCTCTTAGTTTTTTGCCGCTTCGTAGGTACGGCGCTGCTGGCGCGCTTGTTACCCAGTTTTTTTAATATTTCAATTACAGAAAATGCTGAATTTAAAAGTTTTGAATGGACTTTTTAAAATTAATTTTTAAGTTTTGAATAGTTTTACAAGCAAAACATTAAAAAAACTATGTAGGTTTAAAATTAGTTTAAAAGCACAAATTTCATCTTTATTTTTACTAATTCAAAATCACTGTTCAGGATAATACTATTTTAGTGGTGATTTTAAACTATTGTGACGTTTAATTTAAAAACAAAAATTTATTTAGCACAAACTGATATATTACAGCACTTCAACGTAGTGAAACATATCATCGTGTAGCAATTTTTATGAAGTATAGGTTTAAACTTAAGAAACTAAGAAAGCTAAGATTTTTTCAACTTTTATTTTTTTCTTTTTGTACCCTCTCTTGTACAGTAAAAGACGCTTATTAAACTAGTCTATAATAGTATATTTACTAAAGGTAAACCAAACGTGTGCCCATGTGACTAATTTAGACACGCCCACATGACTTTCATGCGGAGAAATTTTTTCGTTTACACAAGATCAGCAATTTTTAGAAAATGCAATGTGTTTGTGAAAATTATAATTTATAAATCAAATTTTAAGGTTGCCCCTGATAGTTTCATTGCACAGCGTATAAACGAATTGTAGCAAAAATTAGGGTATTTTACTTACATAAAAATTATATTTTAGAATATCCAACTGAGAAAAAATTTTACAAATTGACAAAAAGCATGAAAAAAATGATGTTTTTGTTTTTAATTTATGTGAATAAAATTTTAAAATTATAAAAAATCTGAAAAAAAATTATTAACAGGAAAATAAAAATGTGGTTTTATGAGGGTCGACCTCCTCACCTCTGTCAAAGCGACTACACCTTAACTGGTTGCGCCACAGCACCATCGGTTACTCAGGTTCAAAAACACATATATAAAGAAATACTCTGTATTAAATCAAATCTAATTAGCTGATAAAGTACGACGAATTCTCGCGATTTGAGTGGTTGCTTAATGGGGGCCCTTTAGTTTAAGTTTAAGCAAGTTTAAGCAAGCCCTTTAGTTTTATTGTTTAAAATAAATTTCGGAAAAAAAATAGCTTACAAAGAAATTTTGACAAAATAATTAGTGCCATCACTCCATCACCATCGTAAATAATTAATTCGTAAATAAGTAATTATTTACTAACTTACATAAAAATAAGGTGGAGCTTCGGGGGTTGCTCCGGAGCTCCTAAAAGCGGAGCTCCGCTCCGAAGCTTCGGAGCTCGGAGCTCCGGAGAACATCACTAGTGCACAATTTTGTCTTTTAAATATATAATTCCTACTCTGCAACACGCTGTGGCACTTTGACTCGATTGAAGGGCAGACGAAATTGATCCGCAAACCGTTTTCCATGGCAGTGTTTTATCACATTTCCACTGGCAATCAGGTTTTTCATTGGACAAATGTGGCTGTATGGAAAAAAGTGTTTTGTAAAAAAATTGCTAATATTGTCGTCAATTGCCACTGTTTTCTAAAATTTTATCTTTTAAAGTTAATTGAATAAAAAATTATCATGATAAAGTTTTGTTTAAATACACGACTTTGCTTTGGTTGCTTAGAAAAACTAGATTTCAATGTTGTTTTTTAAGTTGTTAATAATTTATTATGACAACAATTTACAGTTTTAGTTATATACAACAAGCAGATTTTAATATTATGTTGCACAAAGAACCTTGGTAGCTAAAACCTTAAATGTTGTATTTAGTTTTATTTCCAGTAGTAGCAATGAATAAATCAAGCTGTTTTTCAAAAAAAAGATGTCGATAATTTTTTTGGGTAGTAGATTTTAAAAAAAACTACTAGTCCTATTTAAAACTAAAGTGAGTTACAGAACTTAGCTAATAAGTTTAGAAAGACTGATGCAGTTGTGAAATTATTTTATTATTTCACGTCAATTTATAAGAAACCTAAATTACGTTTAAAATAAGTCATAACTGGTGTAGCATTTTACTTCTAGGGAATCAAAACAAAAGAAGGAAAAAATGGGGCGTCATGTAAAATGCTTAAAAATCGATTTTTTCTTTGTGATCATTTGCTGAAACTGATTTTATAGCCTTATATTCTGGACGTTAACGTTTTGGCCCAACATGCTTTAAATATTTATTTATTTTATTTCCTCATTTATCAGAGAACCAACCAATTTGATGATATTTGAAAACAACAAAAAACAGCAGGTTTTTTTACCTTAATTTTAACGTGCCAAAATTAACGGAATCTTAAAATGCGCAGTTAGTTAAACGCTTCAAAATTGAGCTTTAAATAGAAGATATTTTAAGGTTATATAGTGCTTTGTTCTAAATTTGATGCAGTTTAAACACAAACCAAAAATTAAAAAAAATCACAAAAAATTCACTTTTTGTGTGAAAATGTTGATAATGCAGAATAACACGAATAAAAAACTTTTGCAAAAACACTTTATTCAACATTCATCTAGTTACTTTTGTGCTAGTTCTATTGTGTTTTAAAAATAAGCCAATTTTTTAGCACTCTAAATTGGTGGCCGAAATTAGGGCCTGGCCGAAATTTAGTCAGATACCCTACTACGTTAAAAATTACAATACTTGCAAAAAACCAAAAAACAATCGGTAGTTTATATGTACCGCTAAAATAATTTTAAAACTAAATATAAATTCTAGCAAAAGACGAAACAAAGTTTTGAAAAAAGCCTTACATTAAATTGAATAGTATAAAGCTACAATAAGTCTACAAAAACTTAATGCCGAAAAAGACTGAAACAATTCTCTTTAAAACAAGCAAATTAATAATACATTTTATTAAACTTTCAGAAAAACAAAATCCAATAAAAAGATTAAGTGTAAAATTTGTTGTTTGCGTTTTTTAAACATATGACAAAAATAAATTTACAAATTTCCACGCCCATCAGTTATTAATACAACGGTATTAATTGAGTCACACGTAATCGCAACGGTACAAAAATAATATTACTATTAACGTCTCTAAAACCACATATCCAGATCTAAGTCTAAAAAACCTTGAAAAATTTAGATTTAATATAAGTCGACTTTTACTTTAACAATTACTTTGCCATTTAATTTGTTTTATAGATAGAAAACATTAAAAAAGTCGCCTTATATTAAATCTAAATTTTTCAAGGTTTTTCAGACTTAGATCTGGATATTTGTTTTTAAATAGACGTTAATAATAATAATATTATCTTTGTACCGTTGCGGTGACGTGTGACTCAATTAACACCGTTGTATTAATAGCTGATTAACGCATGCAAAAATTTATTCACGCCGTGGAAATTTGTAAATTCATTTTTGTCATATGTTTAAAAAACGCAAACAACAAATTTTACACTTTTTGTTTTTATTGGATTTTTTTGAAAGCTTAATAAAATGAATTGTTAATTTGCTTGTTTTAAAGAGACTTGTTTCAGTCTTTTTTGCATTAATTTTTTAGACTTATTGAGGCTTTATACTATTTATTCAATTTAATATAGGAATTTTTTTTTCGAAACTTTGTTTTGTCTTTTGCTAGAATTTCCATCTTTTAAAACATTGGATTTAATGTCAGTTTTTATAAAAAATGAGTACCACCACAACAAAAAATTTATGGAAAACTTTTAAACCTAATAGTATCAATACAAGTATTTCAATATTTAAAAAATAAATATATTTTTTCAAAAGCATATTGTACAAGATTTTTGTCCCTTTAACAACTCTCGCTTGTTGATGTTACAAAAACAAAAAATACGACGCGTTATGTGAATTGCAAAAGTAAAATCTGTGAATGATTATGTAACCTAGAACGTCAAGCCTTAAAGTACTGAGACTTTAAGTCCTGTATTGCGTATTTGATCAAAAAAACTAAAAAGGACTAATTTATTTGCATTCCCTCATTAAAAAACTAGATTAATTTGACTCTGGACATATTATTTCTGGACGTCACATGGCTGACCTTATATAAATGTAGAGACAAAAGGAGAACATTCAAATTTCAGCAGTTTTAGTGTTTTAAAAATTTAAATCTCAGGCTTTCAGTAAATATACAAAATTCAATCAGCTTTAAGTAACTTTTAAGCGAGAACGCGAGGTTTACAGCTTGTTTATAAATATTACTTGTTTATTTAAGTTAAAATAATATTAAGAAAAAAAAGGTGCGACTAAAACATGTTTAATAAATAACTTATTACTGCTTTGTGATATTTTGAAAGCGACGCTTTGAGATTTATTGCGCTGTGGCCATCCTTCACCCCAGAATTTTTTTATACAAAAAATTGTTATTGTTACCGTTTGGCTGTTACTGAGCAGTTCAGCGATTTGTTTGTTCTTTTCCATAGGTATTAGCGGTTTTTTATGAAAAGATCAATAATTATAACCAAAACTAAAAAAATAACCTCAAGGAATTGTTTATAAAGTTGTGTAACGGACAAAAAGGGACAAACCGGTATTGTGAGCCCTTTGTTCGTCACACTATGACACTTCCTTTCCTTGTTTAAAAATAACAGTGGTTTTTCCCTATTTTTAAATAGCTCAGTTATAAAAATGTGAAAAGAGCAGGTAAAATTGTGGTAATTAATTTACCTGTGTTAGCGGGGGATTACACGACACTCCCATTTGATCTTGGGGTCAAGTCCGGTTACGGTGGAGTGGGGATGTGGTAAGGGTGGACTACCGGAGGGTTTTCTCCAGTACACAAAAAAACTGATTCGATTGCTGAAACGCAAACTAAACAACTGATAGAAGTGGAGCTGCTGCGAAGGTTAATTAGTTTGGTTAGATATTGAATTTAATTGAAACATTAATTTTACAAGTGTGAAAAGATGAGAGTGATTTAATGAAGCCAATGAGGACTATGGCTTGTACAAAAATTACTACGTTGGGATTACGTAGTGGTGACTAATGACTGGATGAGGGAGAACCCTTAGAGAAGTTGTAGTGAAATGAGACCATGTTGGGAGTACAGAAAAGGTTGGGCTTATTTGTCCGGCCTGTTCAAAAAATTACTCAGAAATCTCTTCTTAGCCGATTCCTTTTGTTAGATTGATATTCAGGATTTGTATGATCCTGTCCATCTACTAACGAATTTAGCGCATTCAGAAGGTTTAATAGCCAGATTAAACTTAAGGACGAGGCTACCGATTACAATAGGTTTGGAGTGCGCTCTTTTATCATAATTTCGCTTCTGACGTTCCTGTGCTTTAGGCAGAATCTGTTTAACGAGGTCTCGAGCATGAGTCATAACTACTCGAGCATGGTCAAGATAGTTATCCTCGTAATCAACATAAGGGGAACGGGTAAGTTTGTACTTCACATCAATAGGTACCCACATGTCGCGCCCGAACATCAGATAAAAAGGACTTTCACTGATAGATTCTTGAGGTGAACGATTGTAAGCACTGGTTACAAATGGTAGGGCAAAGTCCCAGTTATCGTGATGCTTGTTGACATAGCTGGTAAGCATTGTTGTTAATGTACGGTGAAACGTTCAGTTAGCCCGTTTGTTTGTGGATGATATGCGGTTGTGAAAATTTTCTTTGTATCTGTAATATCACACAACTGAGCCAGTAGTTGACTCTGAAAATTAGTATCCTGATCAGTAAGAATCTCCAAAGGACAGTGATGACTTTCTCAAGGATGACACAAACTATGGTTTCAGCTTTCTGATCTGGCAATGCGAAACACATTGCGTAATGAGTCAAATATTTGGTAACAACCAGAATATATTTATTTCCTCTTTTCGTTTGTGTTAATGGACCTAGAATATCCATAGCGATGCGATCAAAAATGTTACCTACGATAATAGGCACCATCTCTGGTCAAGTCGCCTGAGTATCCGATTTGCGTTTTTGACATGTGTCGCAAGATTTCACATAATTTTTCACATCATGACCCATTTTTGGCCAGAAGAATCATATGACGAGGTTTGGTAATGTGTGATGAGTACCAAGGTGAGCAGATAAAATATCGCCATGGGCAGAACGTAGTGCTTCTAGGCGATGTTGTCCTAGGGGTAGGACGATTTGACCTACGAATTGTGGACTACGACGACGTTTTTGACCTAAAGAATGCATCAACACACCATTATGAAGAAAGTAATTTTTAGACCAACGAATGATTTTCTTCTGTTGGCCCTTTGCTTTAGGGAGTGTCTGATGAGCTAAATATTTGTAGATATCTCAGAATTGAGGATCCGATTGCTGCTCCTTGATGAGTAGAGAAGTGTCATTATCAACAATGTCATTAGCAAGGACAAAGGGGACTGATTCGGAAGATTCTGAAGCATTGTCAGGAACTCCGCCAATACCTAAATGACTTAAGTTTGGAGGATTTCAATCCACTAAAATAGGTTTCTGAGCGACTATAGTAGGTTCTACTATGATGTCATTTACGCATAAAGTTGGTGTGGTAGGCAAACATTGAGTACCTTTTGTCTGGAAAGTTGGTGTGGTAGGCAAACATTGAGTACCTTTTGTCTGGAATGAAGGGTCCACATCTGGTTCTGCACCATCCGGAGGAGGTATCTGTGATAATGCATCTGCATTCCCGTTACTTTTCCCAGTTTTGTACTCAATTTTGTCTAAGTTAAACTCTGTGAGTTGATATGCCCAACGTTTTAACCTTTCGGAAGTAGATTTACCCGAGGTAAAAATGTATTTCAAAGGTGCGTGGTCTGTCGTGATTGTAAACGAGTGTCCCCAAAGATAGGGTTTGAAATGCTTAATGGCCCACACAATGGCCAAAGCTTTGCGTTTGATAGTGGCATAATTTCTCTCAGCGGAGCTAAAGTTGTGGCTAGCGTACGCAATTGGACGTTCACCATCTTTAAACACTTGTGAGAGTACTGCGCCGATGCCAGTATTAGAGGCATCTGTGGCTAACAAAAAAGGATGTGAGAAATCTGGGAAGGCAAGGATATTAGTGAAGCAAAGCTTTTCCTTGAGCACTTTGAAAGCCTTTTGGCATTCTGGTGTCCAATAGTAACACTTCTTATTACCCATTAAGGCATATAAAGGGCTAGCAATTTGAGCAAAGTTTTTAATAAACCGGCGGTAAAAATTGGCCAAACCATGAAAAGAACGGACTTCTTTTTGTGTGCGTGACACTTTAAAGTCCTTTACACATGCTATTTTGTCAGGGTTCGGTTTAGCACAATCTTTGCTGAATATATGTCCTAAAAACTCCACAGACTTACTGCCGAAATTACATTTCTTAGGTTTTAATTTAAGCTTAGTGGTACGAAGTTGACTGAAAACAGTAGAGAGATCTCGAAGATGAGTGTCAAAAGTTTTAGAAAATACAATAATGTCATCAATGTAGACGAGGCAAGATTGCCAACGAAGTCCAGTGGGAACTAGCTCCATAAGCCTTTGGAACGTTGAGGGTGCATTACAAAGCCCGAAGGGAAGGACATTAAATTCATAAAGTCCCACGGTTGGACTAATGAATGCTGTTTTTTCTTTATTTTCCTCCTTCATTTCAACTTGCCAGTAACCTGACAGAAGATCAAGGGTAGAAAAGTATACAGCACCTCATAGTGCGTCTACGACTTCATCAATTTGAGGTAATGGGAAAGCATCTTTTTTAGTAATTTTATTAAGACCTCTGTAATCCACACAAAATCGATTTGTTTGGTCTTTTTTTCTAACGATTACAATGGGACTTGCATATATGCTTTTTGATTCTTGGATAACTCCTTTATCTAACATTGTTTCAATTTCATCATGTATGATTTTCTTTTGACTTTCAGGAACCCTATACGGTTTTCAAAGGATAGGTGGGTTATTACCAACGTCAACTTCATGACGTAATAGGGAAGTTCTACCTGTGTCATAAGGTCCAGATGAAAAAACATCGCTATTTTGATGAAGTAGCTTAGCTAACTCAATTTTTTGGTTTTCAGTAAGTTCACTTTTGTCAAAATTAACTTCTTTGACAGGATCAAAGTCGGAAGGACCTTCATGTTTCGAAGGTGGTTGTGCTGCAAAGAGGATTGTCTCTGGATTTGGATCATCCTCCGGACGAATCAACACGTTGTCAATCAGTTCAGAATTCATAATGTTTGCTTCTGTTATGCGCGTATTTTTATACAATGTGATTGGTGACGTAGTGGGATTAATCAATTGAAGAAGAGCACAGCCATTACGATTTTTAGTGATAATTCTAGTGACTAAAAGACCTGTCCTTAGGAAGGACGGTAAGGCAGAATCAATCAAGAGATTGACATTATTAGGCATGGGGACGTCAACTTGAGCCCACAATAATTTTTCATGTCATGCCGGGATGACAGTTGTGTCAAGGGCAACAACGGAAATATTATGAATCGGATAAACTAATGTTGGGTCCATGGAGAGTTCTGCTCCATTACTAAGACTGATAACGTCTTTTTGAAAATCAAATGTGACCTGACCCACTTGATGGAAAACTGAAGTACCTAGCAAGAGTGGAACAGGACTTGCAGGTTGAATATTTACGGTTTCATGGAGGCGTATGCCACCAATTTGCAAGTGGACTTTACCAGCGGCTACTAATTGAACAGGACCTGATAATGTCGTAGCAGTTGCGCTGCATCGCAAAAACTGCACAGTTGAAGATAACATAAGTGCTACGCTTTCATCGCAAATAGAAAGACATGCTCCTGTGTCAAATAAGGCTCTAATGTGGTGAACTTCAATACCAACTGCAGCTAGACACAGAATACAAACTGACGGATCGGTATTTAGAAAAGTGTGTATTTTGTTTGAAAATTTATAAGTGTGTTGTTTTGCTAAATGTACACAGAAAACCAGTATAAGTAATGTGACACTTGCTGTTGCTAACCACATTTTAGGTTCAAAAAAATAAGCAATAGTAGTATCTAACGTAGCAACCGGAACTATTTGAACACTGAAAACTAGTATTTGTAGTAAACAAACCAAAAAGAACTGCTTACACAATGGATGGCGTCTCCAATGCAAAGGAGTGATTCTTGGCACTATGATAGGGCTGTCAAAGTCTGGTTGTGTTAGCTCAGCTACTGGTGGGTTTTGAATTCGCAGTGGACGATCATATGGATGCAGTGACACCAGAGCCAATACAGTACCCCGGGTTTAAAAAGGGTGGTAACTGGTTGTGAGGTAAATCCTGTAAAGGTACCATGTGTTTTTTTTTTGTTCTTTTTAGAGGCGACCCTTCGCTATCCAAAGAAGCCCTCCTAGGTTGTGATAGGGGGTGTTCCCTACGGCAGCGTGGCGCATTAGGTGGTCAATCAGCGTCCGGATAATAGGACGCAGGTTACGGTTGTGGTACCGTCATTGGTAAATCCGAGCTAATTATACGTTTCCAAGTTTTTGAGTTTTGGTGTTTTTTGACTTAATTTTAGGTGTATTATCGCGACGATGAGTATGCGAATGACGTTGATGGTCATCAGAGATTACAGGTTCGCGTGGTGATACACGAGAACGTGTTGTTCTTAACCCTGCCATACCACGTGGTGGTACGCGATAACTTAAAGCTCCATGTTTTGACCTTGTTTTTGTGTGAATGTTATATTTAGAAGACGCGTCTGCGTGAAGTTGGTCCCGAGGCGTTGAACGACCCATCCTGGCTGACATACCACGTTTTGAGTGTGATACTGCAGTCGATGGAGTGGTACTCGCATCAGAACGAAGTCTCCACACAGGGGAGTCTGGATTTAAACTTTTACGTTTACGTGGATGAGAAGGGCCAGTTAGCGTGTTTAGGGACTCATGGATACGTCTACGATATGTCTACGATCTTAAGCAATTTAAGCTTCAGTACGCGATAATAATGCGTAGACATTAGAAGGTGCTTGTTGTCTATATCGTTATAGCAAGGCTCGTTGGAATGCTGTCAATCTACGTGGTTGTGAATGTAAAGGTCCGGCGACCTGTTCTAAGGTATTGTAAACAGAAGATGATTGTGATAATGGACTACCAAAAGATGTGTTAACTGGTGGACGATTAACTCCATGGGGATGAGAAGGAAAAGCAGCCGTGGCTGATTTGAGGTAAGCGGAGTCAGGCATAACATTGACGCAGAAGGTGTTACTAAAAGTGGTTGAGTTAACCTTGGTTGTGTATTCAGCTGTTGAGGTATTTGGAGAGTTGGAGGCGCGGGGGATTTAGAAGGTGTTGGTCCCCCAATGTGTGTGCAAAGCGCAACAAAATAGAAACATTTGTTTGAGAAACAGATGATATACTTGTTGTAGTACTGGGATTAGTTGTTAAATTAGTTAGATTTTGTGACACAGTTAAATGATGTGGAAAAACAATGGGTAGCCGATGCCCAGTAGGATACTGAAATTGCGCCTCACGTTCCCGTGATACCTCAATAGCTGTTAAGACTCTACGATAATGTTGTCCACAAATACTTGCTTGGATATTTTGTTGGGCTTCCTGTTGAGCCACTACTCCGAGCCATGGTGCTTGCTGTAGTGCTAAAGCACCGGACACCGGCCGACCACGACCTGGAACACCTCGGGTGAAAGCTACTTGAGAAGAAGTACCCAGAGTATGCGAAGTTGAGGTGGTTGAACCTGGTCTTCCGCGGCCAGGGACTCTATGAAGGTTACTGCCTGCTCCTGGTTCCTCCGGAGTGTGCGTCGGCTGGAAAGCCGTCACAACACCGACCGGTTGAACCCTTTGAGTAGGAGATTGTCGGTTTTCAGGTTGATGAAGTGACCGCCAAGTTCCCCTACTCAGGTCTATGGGTTTATCCTGAGGATCGTTTTGCTTAGGTTTTTTCCTATTAGTAGGATTTGTGTCTGCACTATCTAATTTATGTTTGGAAGGTTTAGGTAGAATCGGTTTGCTAGGTGGTTGTTCCAGGATAGGTTCTTCCATTGTAATGATGACTGAAGAGACCTGTTCATTTTGGACTTGCTCACGACAAGTAGTGGTGTCCTGAATTTCCACTAAACTAAAGAAGGAATGTCACAAATTCTATAGAAACGAGTGTTGTCACTGCTTCTACTTGTAGTTTTTATGCCTAAAGAGGCAGCTTGACGTCAAACTTGCTGATCATAATTGCCAATAATTATGTTGACGATTATATTTAAACTAATGCCGTTATATTGCTGTTCGTGAGCTCCTGCTCCTAGGGCATGTGGAGGGGTTACTGGGAATCTGTGAGTTTCTTGTGTCTCTTGTTCCATCCATGTTCTACCTCCTAGGTTTAACGGAATTTCAGGATTTACCATTAGATTGTGGGGTTCTTGCGGTCCTGTCATTCAATGAGCGACTTTGGGTTTTTGCGTATCTTTTACTTGTTTTGTTCATTCCAATTTTCAACATAATAACTCAGCTCTGCGTTTGCAATGTAAGAATCTTTTTTCATTGGCCATCTGTTTTTCCGCTATTTGTCAGCGAGATTTACCTTTCTTGCGTTGGTCCTCAAAGTATTGCTCCTCAGCAATATCTTGTTCTTCAAAGGTCCAAGTATTTCGACTTAACCTTATAGTCTTTTGATCGAGGTAATGAACTTTGCAGGGAATGTTGTCTGGTGCTGCGATACGACTACAATGAGTAGTGCAAAAATATGAGCGAAGGGGACATAGTCAATAATAAGGGCGTCGTTCTGGAGGGTGATAATGTATATTTTTGTCACAACGAACTTCATCTACTACAGAGATATGACTCTCTGTTGGATCACGGGCCCATTGTCTCCATTCCTGATCAGTTCTGTTTGGAAAGGGAATGCTTTGAGGTTCCGAACGTTGACGAAGAACAAACTGTTCACGAGGAACTGTGCGGTGTTCCATACCAGGTCCGGTTGTAACCCAATGTGTTGGAGTACAAATGACAATGGGACGAACTATGTCACGTACTTGGACAGATACTACTACTAAGTAAGGTGTATCACAATTACAATGAGTTTCTGGAGTAAACCGAAAAGAGGATAATTATATCGCCAACCAACTAGTTGTACATGTTGACTACCATCTTGGTGAAAAAACACTGCGCTATGACAATTTTCGAATTGTGGTGCATTAACTTGACGTAGGCTTGGATTAGGGGCAAGGGGTAGAGGAGGTACAATTTGCTGAACTTCTTCCTCAGTATGCCCCAATTGTCTCTTTCTATTTTCAGCGACGAGCTCTGTCTTGGTGAATACTAAGCCTAGGGCGGCTAGGTTGATTGACATGGGCTTCCAGGAGAGGTTCCGGACTTGCAGGATGGGTTGCTAATGAATTTAGGCAAGCACAAATTCATGCCCATGTAATGAGGTTGCGTTCATGCTGTTCCCAACGATATCTTTTATAACGATGTTTACATCTTTTGAATGCCGAGCGTATTTTTATAGAATCGGTTGGTGGGATTGAAATATCACTACATCCTGTAGACGGTTTGTCTTTGCTACAATCAACTTCCCGAGGTGGAGAGGGTCTGTGAGGTGGATGTGCTTGTATTGGGTGAATGGTTCCACAAATACATTCCTTGGGTTCTGCAGATGAACCACTTTTTATGCTTTGTTCACTATCAGATGATGTCCAAGCAGGATCATAAAAATTAGGATGATGAGGATCATGAATGACGATATGTGTTTCTTTAAGTGGGTGTCCACGATCCATGTCAAATTCCGCTACTGACGGTGGCATTTGTTTGTGTTGCCAACTTGCATTGTAAATATTAAATTCTGGTTCATTATTGGCGTTCTCTGGATTTGGGTTGGCGCTTTGAGGAACTGTTAAGGAAGTGGCCTCTCTGTGAGAGGGGGAATAGGGCAACAAAGAATTAACTACGACCTCATCCTCCCAGATTAGGATGATGTCACCGGAAGACAAAACGTCGCCAAGGGCATCACTTCTCCAAATTTCGGTGACCCGGTTTGGTCCATGCGCTGCAGAGGTTCCTCTTCTAGGTGCCCTGTATCACAAAAAATTGCGCCTGATAAATTATTCATGAAATCAATGTCCAGTTCCATGTTCTGGTCTGTGGTTGGGTATAATTGTAAACATGTGTTGATAGCTTCTATAGACCCCACAGATGCACAAGAATTACTGATAGATGCAATATCGGCGGTTGAGAGACTTTCTTGTAGCTCAATTAAAACCCTGGACAACATGGTGTCCATTAAAAAACTAATTTGATTGTCGGAATTTAACATATTATTGTCTATGGGTTCAATAATTTGTACAGCGGACGGTGTAATTGAAAGAGAACTACTTTGAGATATTTCTTGTGAGATCGGTTCCGCCTGTGCCCTTAGTGTGGGAGGGGTGAGGTGGGGAATATTTTGTGCGGCTGACGGCCCCCCAACTACCCCCCTCGGCTCCTCATTGCTTATGACCTCCTCAGACGTGTCCTCTTGTCTACCTCGTTGTCTTTTGCCCACAGTTGAGGTCATTTCCCAACAGTTCAGTAGGTACGGATTGGTATTAATTGTATATAAATAATTACAAGCGAATTGGATTGGTTCATTTGTGCAGCTGGGTACCACAATATTTAATGATTTTGGGGGATTCCCTCTTTGGACGTTATCGGTTGGGGCTTTTTCCCGAAGGAGAGAAAGGCTGTATTGGTCCTTCTCCTCACGAAAGCAAGCCGATCCAACCGGCCCGACCGCAGGTGGAATCCATGGTTCCGCTGTTGCAGTCGCAACGCTCGGACCCCCCGTATTACCGGGTGGTGCGACAGCCGCCATTTGATTCGAAGGGCCCTGTTGCACATTTTGGTAGCCACTGTTTCCCATGCTTGGCTAAAAAACATGAGGCGTATAACTACTATTTGTAGAATTATTAAAATTTTGTTGTGAAAAATTACCTTGTTGAGGAGTGACGTTCTGTGAGAAAGTAATTTGATTTTGCAGAAAATTATTTTGGTTTTTATAATTTTGCTGTCTCCTGTTATTAAATCCCATATTATTATTGTTATTATTTGTACCCCGATTAGAGGACATTAGACCTCCCTGATAATTACCCCTATTGTTTCCTGGTTTATACCAACAGAAACGACTATAATGGCCTGTACAACCGCAATAATTACAAATCGGCCGTCCATCCAGCGTCCATTGTCCATTATTAGCGTTTGCGGCAGAAGGATTTGTCACCTGATTACTTGACCCTTGTTGTGGGTTATTAGAAGGGAAATATACCCCATTCTGATTTTGCGCAGTATTACTACTACTATTGTTGTTATTTGGATGGGACATTCCGTGTGCATTCCTGCCCCCGCGGTTGGGAAAACCTCCCCCACCATGTGGAGAAGAAGTTGAAGGCGCAGAATAGGCGATGAAAGGCTTCTTTTTCTGATCATCTTTAATCAAATCCTCAGCTTTACTAGCTTTGCAAACAGCTTTTACAAATTTTGTTGGACAATCTACCATACCTAATTCTCGTCTAATGCTGGGCTTAAGACCATTCCAGAAGTATCTTATACGATTTCCAGCGCCTTGTTCTGGGGAATAATTTTCTGCAGGGTATGCCGCATTAACTAACTTACAAATTTGTGTTGCAAATTGTTCTGCCATCTAATTTTCAGCCTGGACTCTAGTGTGCAATTGATCTGCAACAGTATCAGTTAAATCCTCGAATGTTTCCTGCAGCTGTTCAAGAACTAGGCTGTAATCTTGGCGGATATATGGGCTTAATTCATCATAAAAATTTTTTGCTAGACCCTCAAGAGCTTGACCGATATAGAGAACCCTGTCTTCCCAAGCGATTCCTCCTACTTCCATGACAGATTGAAACTCACATAGCCATGCTCCAAAGGCAATGGTATTCTTCGCCCCACTAAATGGTTTGAGAGATGGGGGAAAAAGTTTAGCAAAGTTGTATTTCATATAACGAAATGTTTTTGGTTGCGAAACAGGTTGTGTTGGCATTTTTTGATCGCATGTAAAAAATTTGCTATTGGACATTTGAGGTGGTTCCGTCCGAAAATTTTGAACAGCCTCAAGCGGAGCTTTGGGGTGAATAGGGAAGCACGGTTGACCCTAAAGGTCACTATTCAGCTCCGCTACTTCCTGCTGGTTTTGCTCGACTTTTTGAGGTCTTTTTTGACATTCTGAAAAGAGGGTCATGACATTCCCAACCAATTGAGTTAAATTGGCCACTTGCTGTTCAAGATTTGCAAATTGAGGTTTGGGTTGAGAATTCCCCCGTGACCAAGAATATCTCACTCCCCCCCCTGAGGGGGTTGGCTGCACACAGAATCTTCAGATGACTCTGTGCTCAACAATTGTTCCTTAGAACAAATTCTACGATTTTTCGTAATTCTGGTTATTTTATGCAACCCTTCATTTTCTTGGGGCGCACCACTCGCTGAGAAGAGCTCGCCTTCTTCTTCTTCTAAATTAAGGTTTCCCCCTTGATTACCAAATATTTTTACTCCCCCAAGATCTTCTCATGAGTCGGATTGCCCCACACGACCGACTACCCCAGCGCCTTTTTGACCTTTTTAACCGACCTTTTTTGACGGTAGTTTCCCGCGTTTGTTGATGGCGCTTGGCTCGTTCTGCACGCTCCTTGGCTTTATCTGCACAGCGCTGTTTCTCCCGTTCAGTAGCTGTGGTCGTTTTGCTTGATTTATGTTGTGTCTTGGTTGACATGGGATTGCTGACAGGATCAAGATCGATCGAACGCCGAGATATATGGTCACCCCCCTCTAGAGTTCCAGCGCTAGTGGGGTACACAATGTTGCCTGTTTAGTTCAAAGGCATAACCCGCGTCCCGACTGTGCTAGAACTAGGAAAATCGATTATTGGTATATTTGCTGGATCATTTTTGTAAAGACTGAAAGTTCCCAGTCTTAGCCACTCCCAAACCTTACCCACTACCTTTAGGTTCTAAAAATTCCCCTTTATTTCTTCCAATCATCGCCTCTCTGTTCTACAAGCGACAAACAGTGTTTGTTACCGGATCAAGGTATTTTTGCAGAGGCTGGAACCTTTCGGCCTTAGTTCATTTCCACACCCGACACAATGAGGTTTCAAACTACCCTTAAATGGATGTAAGAGTTAAACCCTACAAACCCTTCTTCTAGACAGACGTTCCAGATTGTGAAGAATCTTTACCACCTAACTTTTTGTCGAGCTGACAGTCTCAGCTCTTGCTTATTTTTGCACCCGACACGGTAATGTTTCACTGCAACATTAAGAAATTTTCAGGAAACAAATTGTCATTTTAACTTTGGTTCCCCAGAAATCGGCTATGAAGAGATTTCTGAGTAACTTTTTGAATGGGCCAGACAAATTAGCCCAACCTTTTCTGTACTCCCAACACGGTCTTGTTTCACTACAACTTCTCTAGGGGTTCTCCCTCATCCAGTCAATAGTCACCACTACATAATCACAATGTAGTAATTTTTGTACAAGTCATAGTCCTCATTGGCTTCATTAAATCACTCTCATCTTTTCACACTCGTAAAATTAATGTTTCAATTAAATTCAATATCTAACCAAACCTTCGCAGCAGCTCCACTTCTATCAGTTGTTTAGTTTGCGTTTCAGCAATCGAATTAGTCTTTTTGTGTACTGGAGAAAACCCTCCGGTAGTCGACCCTTACCACATCCCCACTCCACCATAACACGACTTGACCCCAAGGTCAAGAGGGAGTGTCGTGTAATCCCCCGCTCACACAGGCTAATTAATTACCACAACTTTACGTGCTCTTTTCGCATTTTTATAACTGAGCTATTTAAAAATAGGGAAAAACCACTGTTATTTTTAAACAAGAAAAGGAAGTGTCGTAGTGTGACAAACAACGGGCTCACAATACCGGCTTGTCCCCTTTTGTCCGTTACATAACTGGAGCCGATAACTAAAGAACTGGTACTTTGTGTAGTTACCTCCTCCGTGGTGGCTAATTTTTTTTTCTTTGGTTTTTCCCTCCACGACACTTGTTCTCCTTGTGGTTTTCTTTAATTTTTTTTCTAAAAATCGTTTTTCAATGCTGACTCTGAGGTAATCCTTGCATCTAGGATTTTTTATTTATATATTGATATTATTGTGTATATTCGTGTACTGAGCTTAGACCCCCACCTAGAATCTCTTGTGAGGCAAGGATTACAATCGTAAATCTTTTCATTTTCAAAAAATTTTTGGTTAAAAACCTTAAAAAAATGAGTATACAGCGGACACCGCCACCTCAAACCAAGGACTTAAACCAAGTTCTTAATTCAAAAAGAGGTTCGGTAAGTGATCCCAGGCTTGAAAAGTCAGCAGGTAGGGAGGATGTCAAAATGTTTCAGGTGATCCAGCAAATATACCAATAATCGATTTTCCTAGTTTTAGCACAGTCGGGACGCGGGTTATGCCTTTGAACCAACCACTAGCGCTGGAACTCTGGAGGGGGGTGACCATATATCTCGGCGTTCGATCGATCTTGATCCTGTCAACAATCCCGTGTCAACCAAGACACAACGTAAATCAAGCAAAACGACCACAGCTACTGAACGGGAGAAACAGCGCCGTGCAGATAAAGCCAAGAAGCGTGCAGAACGAGCCAAGCGCCATCAACAAACGCGGGAAACTACCGTCAAAAAAGGTCGGTTAGAAAGGTCAAAAAAGGCGCTGGGGCAGTCGGTCGTGTGGGGCAATCCGACTCGCGAGAAGATCTTGGGGGAGTAAAAATATTCGGTAATCAAGGGGGAAACCTTAATTTAGAAGAAGACGAAGGCGAGCTCTTCTCAGCGAGCGGTGCGCCCCAAGAAAATGAAGGGTCGCAAAAATAACCAGAATTACCAAAAATCGTAGAATTCGTTCTAAGGAACAATCGTTTTATTTATTTGTTTAGTTAAAATTTAAACATTTGTAAGTTTTCTTGTGTAAAAAATCTATAAAAAAACATCACATTTAAAGGTATGCTAATTTACAGTATGCTAATTCATGGTGTATTTTATTTTACGTTTTAATTAAAATTAATCCATATACTAAGTCACAACGAGTTAATAACAAGAATATAAATTTGTTATTTCCAATGTAGTTTTTTTATACACCATTTTTGAAAAAAAAATTTTATTGGACGAATATTAATAAAACAAAAGTATGAGAGTATAACACTTAAAATCTTCAATTACTTTTGGTGGTGTCATGCTAGGTTACAATTAAAATTTAAAACATTACATAGGGTTAAAAATTTTTAAAATTTGAATCAGGGAAGTGCGCGGAGCGCTCTTTCCCTTTTATTAAATGGGTTAAGCCACTGCGGGGTTAACCGTTGTTGATGGCGTATGCTGAAAAAACAAGTTTGTAAATAGCTCCTTGGCAATCAAAACTGTATAATTTTTTTATAACCATACAATTCCTCATATTTTTCTGATATTAAAAACCTAAAAATTTTTCATGAAAATGTCTGGCTTTTATGTTAATCAGCTTAATTTGCTTAACTTTTAGAGTTTTGTGTTTTTTTGTTATTGTTTGTTTGTGGGGCCCCCAAAAATTTTTTTGCTGTAATTAATATTCAGAGTAGATTTTTTTTGATAAATAAATGTTTATTGTCAATAAAAAAAATTGAAACATGACAAAAGGCGAATAAAGGTGATATCACGCTGTATATAAACGCCTAAAACACAGAACAATACTCGTCAAAACTAACTGTATTCAGTAATCTTTTAAATTTTTTTAGAGAATTACATGTAACTATGGTATTACTGAGCGAGTTCCATATACATTTACCACTCGCTGAGAAAAAAAGTATTTAGGACAATTTAGACTATATTTTTCACAACGTTGTAATTTATAAATATTGCCTCTTAACATGTACCCACTATTTTCAAACTTGAAAAAATTGTTAAATTTTAAATCAACATTTTGATGTACTATATTATAAACCATACATAAATCAAATTTAATCCTATGCATTTCTAAGGTTTTGAGATAGAGAAATTTTAAACGTGATTTATAGTCTGAATAGGGTAATTTACAGTTAAAGAATAGGACTCTTGTAAAATATTTCTGTACTTTTTCAAGGCAAATAATGTCTTTTATTAAATGGGGGCTGTAAACTGAGGTATTTGCTTCAAGAAGTGGGCGAACGTAGGTTTTGTAAGCTCGCAGCAGGAAAAAAGGGTTTGTGCTTTTAAAACAGCGCAGCAATAAAGAAGTACAATGGTACGCCTTACTAGCTGTTTGAGCGCAGTGATTTGTAAAATTAAGGTCGCTGTTAAGTATTACTCCTAGATCTCTGACTTGGGTTACATTTTTGATATAATTGTTTTCCAGATAGTAAGTTTTTTGTGGTATATCTATATTTCCAGCTGATAAAACAGTACATTTTTTAAAAGCAACGTTTAATTGACAGTCATTTGACCATTTGCTAAAATTTTCTAAACTTGTTTCTAGGTCAGAACCATCAGTGTTTTTTCGTATTTGAAATATTTTACAGTCATCCGCGAACAATTTAAATCCACATGAACCTTCAATACATTCCACTACATCATTTATGTATATAACAAAAAGGAGTGGGCCAAGCACTGACCCTTGAGGGACCCCTGATAAAACTGATGTTGAATGTGAAAAACTGTCTCCCACTGATACAATTTGAGAGCGCCCTGAAAGAAAGTTTTTAATCCAGGCCAATAACTCATAATCTATGCCATAAGCCTTTAACTTGGTAATCAGTTTAGTGTGACATACTGAGTCAAAGGCCTTGGCAAAGTCGATGTACACGCAATCTATGCGTTTATGTTCATTTGCGGCCTTGGTCCATTCCTCAAGCATAGAAAGTAATTGTGTGCAGGTTGATCTTCTACACAGAAAGCCATATTGCTCAGGGGTAATTAGATTATTTTTTAACAAATATTCAATCATACTGTCAACAATTATCCTTTCCATTGTTTTACATACTATTGATGTTAGAGAGATAGGTCTATAATTTTTTTTACAAGATGACATACCTTTTTTAAATATTGCTATAACTATTGCAAATAACCATTTTTCAGGTATTATTCCTGTTTTCATACTTATTTCAAATAACATGGAAAGAGGTAGAGCAATTTCAGAAGCTATAGATTTGAGAAAGAAAGCTGGAAATCCGTCTGGAGTTCTTGAAGTCGTTGACGAAAGATTTCGCAAAGCTTTAAAAACTTTATCATAAGAAAACTCAACTGAGTACAGACCAACATCTTTAGATACTTTTTTAGAAAATTTGGGTATTATGCCGTTATCTTTTGTAAATACCGACGCAAAAAAATCATTTAGCAGCTTAGCTTTTTCAAGATCTTCAATTGCGAATTCTCCGTTTTCTTTCTGAAGTGGAGGTAGAGACACTTTATTTTTAATCTTCATATTAACATAATTATAAAAAAGTTTAACATTTCCTGAGTTTAAGATATCTTCTTCTTTCTGCTGATAGTAATTTTTTACTTCACTATCATACAGCCTGCAGCATTTATTATATGCTTGCTTTAGCTCTGAATTTTTTTTTTTGTCTGTGTAATATTCGTTTTTTGTTTGCTAACTTCTGAATTTTTTTGGGAAAGCGAGGTTTTAATGAACGCTGCTTAAATTTTGGAACAAACAATTCAATGCAGTAATTTAGGACTTCACTTATTTTATTGCAAAAAGATTTAACATCTGCAGAGCCGTCACTAAACTTGCAATTTGCTGCAATATTAACCCAGTTTACTTCTGAAAGATAGTTTTTGACTGCTTCGAAATTTGACTTTTTAAAGTTATATGTACAATTTTTAAATTTATTTGTATTTATGGTGGAATTTATTGTAAAATTCACTGTTTCATGATCACAAGTGGCAGTGAAAGGCTCTGAAACATTAATTAATCGAATAACGGAAGGTTCTGTGCATAAAACGATATCCAAACAATTGTTTCAACTAGTTGGTTTTTCAACTACTTGAGTAAAACCTTTTTGTGTACACATTTCGAGGAATAGATCCGAGCATTTATTCCCATAGCTTATGGGTATTTCCCATGAAATATTTGGAAAATT
>JASAMX010028209.1:0-33974 GCA_030248175.1 Microlaimidae sp. YZB2_3
TAAAGCATTAAGTACTACAAGAATAAAATAATTCACTAAATGAACCAAGCTTGCTTTATTATATCAGTTTGTGATAAAGATAATTAGGTGTTTTGATTAAACACCACAGTAGTTAAAAATCATCACTAAAATAGTACTTTTGTAAACAATAATGTCGAATGTTAAAGTTTATGCTTTGAAACTAATTTCAAAGCTTCATGGATTTTATTGGGTAAAACTAATCAAAATTTAAAAACTGTTTTCACAAAAGTCTATTCCAAACTTTTAAATAAAAGTATATTCTGTAATTGAAACACCAAAAAAGTTGAAATTAGGCGTCCAAGTAAGGATGTACCTACAAAGCGGCAATATTTGAAACCGTAAAATGTATGAGTTGCTCGTGGTTTGTCAATTTTTTTTCTACATATGATTGTCGCTAGTTGTGAGTGTACTATCTTCCCAAAAAAACCTCTATTCAGAAGTAATCTATACGTTTGCTACTTTTTTGCATTTTGAATGTTTAAGTTTGAATAAAAATTTCAAAGCATTTTTTTAGTATTTTTTTGCGAAAAAAGCCAGTAGCCGCACTCATAAAGCGCGATTAACCAAGGATTAACCAACGATTGTTGATGGGCTTTTGCATTGGCTCACATAATATGAGATAAATTGATAAAAGGCTCAATTCCTTTAAATAATGATTAATAATGTACAATAAACTTATAACATAATCAAACATACAGAGGAATTAAATTTTTATCAATTTAAATTAATAATGTGACCCAATGCAAAATTAAAATAAAATTCGCCTTTTTTAATTCTATTTTTTTTTATTTCGAAATTAAAAATTAATAATATCATGTATATAACTTTTTTCAAATATTCTTAAAATTTGACAATTATTTATATAAAAATACTTTAGTTAAAACAGTATGTATATTTTTAAAGTCATAAAACATAAAAAAAGTCCAAAAACCGCGTTTAAAGTCAGTTTTTATCAGCTTTTTAATCCGATTCTCTCCTTGTCCATGAAAAAAAGACGTCCATACTTAATCTTTGGTTAATCCTTGGTTAATCGCGCTTTATGAGTGCGGCTACAGAGTATTTAATTTGTATTTATTTAATATTTTTTTAATTAGAAATTTTGGAAAGTATTCGCTTTTTAATTTAGTATTTGCTATTCTTTATAGTATTTTGGTTTTTCGCTTGGTGTTTTTTGGCGTTTGGTTATAAAAACCTCAATATCTTTATTAATTTGTGAAATAAACATTTTCCAGTAATTTTTAGCTGTTGAACTTGACTAGAAAAGACATTCAAAATCAGTAAAATTTAAAAAAAAATTATGGCTTTCTAATCTGCGTTTCTAAAACCTAAATAAGTTTTTTCCGGGTGCTGTTTTACTTTTTATGAAAAATTATGTTATTATGATAACGATTGAAAAGTTTTTTGTTATTTTTTACTTTTAAACACATGTAATTTTTCATTGGAAAAAATAATAAGCTTTTGCAGCAAGACATATAAAAGCGGCTACATATTAATAAGGCGGTTTTTACAAATTAAAACAAAAAAAGACAAAAAAATTAAATGTTTTAACTGGTAAACCTAAAACTTTTAGAAAACCTATATAAAGGAAGTAATTATAAATGCTGATAGTTTTTTATCAAAAAAACCTATTTGTAAGCATTTTAGTGATTTTTTACAATTGTTGAACAAATAAATTCGTGTTTTTTTTCTAAAAAAAATTGGTAGAGATAAATGATTTTTTGCAAGTGATTTTCCCAATCAATCAATTTTTTTTCCACGATTTAAGGTAAAACACGACAACTAGATTTTGACGGCAGATCTTTTTTAAACAATTTTACTAAAGTAATTGGACCTGCTAATTCAATTTTTGACATTCATTTTTCTGTAAAAAATTGTTATCAACCACAATCATTAATCAAATGACACCAATAAACGTACATGTCAAAAATACAAAACATTAATAAAATTCATTACCAAAAATATTCTATTTTTTCATTTTCAATTTAGCGTATCTTGAATAATGAAAACTTTTTTATTAAAAAGCTAAAAATTTGAGAAAAAAATTTTTTTTCAACGTTAAAAATATAACACCGGCGAAGAGGAATCCTACAGCTTTGAGGATATGAACCCTACGTTTTAACCACTCGGCTACGGAGCCATCTGAGGGAGCTTTCCTAAAAGCTAGTTTTAAAGAAACGGTTCAAAATGTACTTTCTCGGAGTCAATTAAAAAATTTAGATGAAAATTAAAAATATTGATTTTACGTACGTGGTTGTGCGTTACATTTTGCTCCGGCTAATATTTGTTATAAGTATCAAGAAAACCTGAAATTATATCAATTTGGGAAGCCTAATTCAGTTAAAAAACAAAAGTAATCCTTTTTCTATGATTTAAAATTTATAATATTGTATTTTGTGCTTAATTTATATTATTTTACATTAATAAAATATAAAATCAACCCATTCGCCATTTTATTTGCGCTGACTCATACTTCTAAGACTTCCACTAAACTGTTTGAGCTGCAGGTTTAATAACGTTTTGGAAAGGACGGCGCTCATTTAAAACAGAAAATTAATCAAAATGGTTAAAAAGGGTAATTTTGAAAGAATGGAAGCCGAAAACGCTGAGTTAAAAGATAGAGTTCGACAACTTGAGGCGGAAAAACAATCGTGGTTGGCTGAGAAATATGATACCTCGGTTGACTGCGGTCAGAAAGTGGATAAAACGATGATTGCAGACATTTGTGAAGAAGTGTTTCGAAGAATGCTTCCAATGATGATGTCGCAGTTTGAAAAGATGGTTTCCGCTAAAGATCACGAGACCATGGTGGTGGTATCCGGTCTGCAAGAAACCGATTCTCCAATGGAGAAAAAGCAAAAAGTCGTCGACTTGGTGGAGTTTCTTAACGATGGGGAAGATACGGTATCTGTTTCGGAACATTTCGGAATAGGGAAAAAATCCGACAGATATCCGAGATTACTTAAAATCCGATTAGCGTCAAACAGAATCCGAAACAAAATGGTAATGTCGGGAGGAAAATTTAAAGGTTCCGAAAATTTTGACGGGGTATTCATTAGGCCGTCACTAACTAATGAACAAAGAATAGAACTTAAAAAACTAATTAATACTAAAAAACAAATCTTAGAGAATAATAAGTCAAAGCGCATTTCTATTCGTTACACGGAAAAGGGCAATCCGTATTTACATACGGTTAACCCCAAAAAAGACGTAAGTCAATCTGTCTCGGGATAGGTTAAAGCGCGAACCGATTATATTAAAATTAATAAGCAATTAAACTTTTTATATTTTAATGCAAGAAGCGCAAAAAAATCCTTGAACGAGTTGGATTGTTTAGTGTCTGGAAAGGATCAAACTTTTGGTGATTTAGATTGTATTCTTGTAACGGAAACATGGTTTAATGACTCAGTGACAGACGAAATGATAAATAGATTAGGCAAATATAATGTCTTTAGATATGATCGTTCGGAACAAGAAGGTGGAGGGGTATGCATACTATCAAAATGTGAATTAAACGCTATAAACATTAAAATTAATGATAAATTTAATAATATTGAAATCGTTGCTATTGATATTAAAGTCATCAACAAAACTAAAATTAGATTAATATGTCTTTATAGAAAACCACAAACTACTAAATTCGAAGACTTGCTTATTTTTGAATTATTTCGTGAAATAACGGAAAATTTTCAAGGTTCCATTTTAATCACTGGCGATTTCAATTTGCCGGGTTTTAACTAGATTACTTTTAAACTAGAATCTAATAATCAAAATGAAATTGAGTGGATAAAATTTTTTGATGAAATTGCGGTTACACAATTAGTTAAATAACCAACTCGTAACAAAAACATTTTAGATTTAATTCTGACCAATGATACTGAAATTCTGAAAGAATTGGTAATTTTACCAGGGTTTTCAACTTCAGACCATAATTCAATCAAATTTTCAGTTAATTGTGAATATTTTGACACTAATAATCAACCAACTGAAAAACTTGTTCCTGATTTTTCTAAAGCAAATTATGAAATGCTGTCTCTTTTTTTATCAGCAGTAAATTGGGATCAACTTTTTTCTGACTGTAATAATATTGAAGAATTTTGGCAAACCTTTAAAAATGTAATTAATGAAGGAATAAAAAATCATGTGCCATTTAAAAAAGTCAAACAATTTAAAAAAAATCAAAAATATCCGTCTAAGGTTAAAAAATTACAAAACAAAAAAAGAAAATATTGGCGAGACTATAAAAAAGGTCTTAAAACACAAGAACAATATAAAAAACTATGCCAAGAATATAAAACTTTAGTAAATAATTTTTATTCAGAATTAGAACAGAACATTTTAAATAAAAATGACATAAAAAGTTTTTATAAATATGTTAATAAAAAAATAAAAACAA
The DNA here is from genome assembly GCA_030248175.1 of Microlaimidae sp. YZB2_3. Lineage (NCBI taxonomy): Eukaryota > Metazoa > Nematoda > Chromadorea > Desmodorida > Microlaimidae > Microlaimidae sp. YZB2_3. The sequence goes on from JASAMX010028209.1 coordinate 4,415, forward strand.
AAGCACATATACCTTCTTTAAAGAAGGAAGATGACACTTATACAACTGACAATGAAGAAAAATCTGAAATTTTTGCTCAATATTTTAGTTGGGTATCAAAAGTTGTTGTTTAAATTAGAAAAACTTGGACTCAATGGCAGATTCTTAAAATGGCTTAAATCTTTTTTGACAGAAAGATCTTTAAAAGTAATTGTTAATAACTCCGAGTCTTCAATTTATCAGGTGTGTAGTTCAGTTCCTCAAGGGTCTGTTTTAAGTCCATTCTTATTTCTAATTTATGTTAACGACTTAGCGGAAGAAATTCATCACTCCAATATCAAATTATTTGCAGACGACGCCAAGGTTTACATAAATTTTTCCTTAACAAATCAAGTAGAAAAAAAATCGACAATTGCAAGCTGATTTAGAAAGAATTTCAAGATGGTCTACAACTTGGCAATTAACTTTGGCTGATCACAAATGTGAAGTTCTTCATATAGGAACTAAAGATCGACAAAACAATTTTGACTATAGGATAGAAAACTATAAGCTTAAAAAAACCAATCTTGTTAAAGATTTGGGAGTTTATATGACAGAAAACTTAAAGTTTGGAGATCATTGTAAAATTATTGTTAAAAAAGCTTTTAGAATAACAGCTCTTATATTTTGAACTTTTAATTCTGGTTCCATAAAAAACTTTCTAAGGGCATACACTTCCTACGTAAGACCTGTAATTGAATACGCAAGTGTAATTTGGAATCCATACCAAAAAGAGGACATTGATTTAATAGAAAGAGTGCAAAGAAAGTTTACAAGGCTTTTATTTAGGAAATGTGGTTTGCGCTATGCCAGCTATGAAGACAGATTAAATTTTTTAAACTTAGATAAATTACAACATCGGCGCGATATCTATGATCTTTCAGAATGTTACAAAATCATACATCACAAAACTGGTATTCATCCTAATCATCTTTTTGAGTTTAATTACAATCAAACCAGGGGGCATTCTTTTAAACTAAAAGTACAAAAAAGTAGAATAAATGCAAGAAAATTTTTCTTTTGTAATAGAATTGTGTCAAAATGGAATGCATTATCGCAAGAGCAAGTAACAGCTAAATCACTTGCTGCGTTTAAAAAATCGTTAAAATAATGGCTCATTTTAGGGCTATAAAGAGCCTTTGAGCCATTTTCTATCTAAACAATGTTTTCGGGTTGATGTGGCGAACGTAATCGGTTCGCATGTTGTTGTCAAATTTTGTATTGGTTTATTTAGAATAAACACTTTGTCTTGTCTTGTCTATTACCGTTGGAAACATCATAATTTGTGCTTTCGATCGCACTATACTTTTGTCAGACTACAATGAACAGTCATAACTGTGGTATTTTACCTTAAACTAATAAAAAGCGAAAACGCTATGAACACGATATCATTACTTTTATTCATTCCTCAGTTGAAATAGGGTTTTTTACCACAGAATAATTTTTTAAAAATTGTTTTTATTATTTAATTTTTTTTTATACGAATTAGGACTGTTAAAACATGTGATCTGCTGAAGAAAGTTAAATTTTAAAACTTTATATCTCGTCAACGCAAATAAGTAAAAATTTTTTTTATTCGATTTTACCCTGTTTGAGCGCATTTGGAAAGCAGAAACTTGAAAGTTTTTTAACATAAACATTGTTTAAACTCTAGGTTTAAACATAAAAACATTTAACAGGCTAATATAGTTTTTGTGAATATGTTGCACTTTTTTATACTGATTTGACTTTATTTTTGCGCTCATTTAGTTATACATTTAGCCTAATGGAAGTCTTGTTGTCGACAGTGTAAATCGAATCAACAGTGGTTTGTATACGTGGTAAGTTTATTTCTGTAATACAATGGATATTTTAAAAATATAAAAAAACTGTATATTACTACCAGCTATTTTTTACTTGGAATTATTTTAGAAAGAAAATAAATATTTAAAGGTGCACTACAGAGTCAAACTTTTTGTCTTTGATTTCTTTTTCAAATGATTGTATATGGTTTTTTTTAAACCTTGCCTTGCCCTTTTTTGGACATGGCGTCAAAAGTAAGGTTTTTTATGATTTTACTTTTATTAAACGATTGGTTAATGGGTGTACAATTTTAAGTATAAAATTTTTTTTGAACATTTCAAAAATGGCCTTTTTTTCATAATTTTCTGTTTAAAATATTATTCAATGGGTATTAAACTTCATTTTCAAAGCAAAAATAAATTTAAAAAAGCGGTGAGTTTTCGTTTTTTTCATAATTTGTTTGTTAATTTTGTTGCAGTATTTTTTTTAAATATTGCGATTTTGGTACAAAACCTGCCTAGAATCTGCAAAAAACTAATCGACCAAAGTCACCATAATTTGCATACAACAAAGATTAAATTTGCAATACATCCTTTGGAATTTTGAGTTCAGTACAATCATGGTCCACTTGCTGTGTGTGCGATGATTTTTTTGTGAAAAACCACTGAACTCAAATTCAAAACCATGTATTGCAAATTAAATTCTGTGGTATGCAAATTAAACCTTATGTGACTTTGGTCGATTGTCAACTTAATTGCGTTTTTAGCGAAACATTTAACACAAAAAATGTCTTGTGGCCAAAAACCAGACCACCATTTTTGTTTTTCATTTTTCACTATTTATTCAATTAAACATTATCAAATAAAGTTTTCTAAACAACTTTTTAAACAGATGAATTCTAATTATCATGAACAAACCAACTAATTAAATCTTTTTAAAAACAAAAAATCAAACACCTTTTGTTTTTATTACTGTAGCAAATTTTAATATTCTTATATACTTTAAACAGAACAGTTAAACGTTTCTTTTTAAATCATATTAGGCTATTTATCAGTTGATTACGTATTAATTTAAAAAAAAAACTTGAGTTTAAAAAAAAACTTTGAAGGAACAAGTAAAATTGCAGAAAAAACTGAAAGTAAAATTGATATTTTTTATTTAAAACAAACCAAAACATACATTATTTGTAAAAATATTTGCAATTTTTTAAGAACAGAATTATTAAAAAAAACGTCATTTTTAGAGGCCATATATCCTGGACTACTAAAGATACTTTGACGAAAAAATTTTGTGGTCTGTTTAACACTAATGATGGGTAAAATTACTACAACAATCGAGCAGAGCTTGGCTTACCTGGCAAAAAAAACTCGGTCCTTTTATAAATCTAATAAGTTACTGTAATTTTTTTTTCAACAACAAAAAAATATTTATTTTTACTGTCCCATAAGTGTTTTCTTGATTTTAGTTTTGCTAGAAACTCAGCAGGTGAAGACGGTGTGGTGTACAAAGTGGAAGTCCAAGGTATCAGTTTATAATTTTCTATTGTCAATATTTTAAAACATTTTGTTATTTAGTTAGATTTTTTAACATTAAATCTTTTTCACTAAAGTAAAAACATATAAAAGTTATTTCTAGTTGCTCCTAATATTTACAATGATCGTACAGTGTATACTGTACTTAAAGGCCAACAAATAAGAATTGAATGCGACGCTGCGGGATTTCCAGAGCCAATAATCACATGGTATGTTTTATTTATAAATTATAACAGACTATAGCTGCATTACAACTAGTTTTAACCATTAGCGTGCTAATAAAAAAATAAAACAAATAAAACATATCAAAAGCCCTAAACTTCTTAAATTCTTACTAATTAATTTTGCAAATACAATGTGTTTGTATTTCGCATACTTAAGGTCACGTGGCAACAAATATAATTCAAGCAAACTGGTTACAAAGGGGCTTTTTGGCTTTGGTGGCTCGTTATACTTTGACAGTGCCCAGGAAAGTGATCAGGGCACTTACCATTGCTTGGCTAAAAATGACGCCGGCTATGTTGACAAAGTAATCACTTTGAATGTTTACGGTAAGTTTGTCATAATATTTAATTCTTTCATTAGCTATTTCCAGTTTTTTTCAGCCAAAACCGACTTAGCAGCGTAGTCTAAAACTTACTGTCTCGAACAAGGTAGTGGTTTTTTGTAAATAAACCGAGATTAAAACCTAGTGGTTTTGAATTAAAATTTATCTATTATACACTGTCTCAAATTTAAACATGCAATTACTACATCACTTTATATAATTGTATTGTTTTGTGTTTATGAATGAGGTCGCAGCCTACTTATTCTTCAAGAACGCACTAGTAAAACAATATGATAATTAAATTCGCAGCTATGTACACAATCGCACAAACTTTCAAATAATTTCGTTACCAAAATATTACTTTAAGAGTTTTAAAACTTTTGCCAGAGCACACATACTTTATCAAGTCAAGTCAATGTGTTTTGTCATTGCATATTAATCTAAACTTATATAACATCTTTTTTTTTACTCTTGGCTAAAAGTAAAAAAATGAGTCAATATTTGTTGGACTATTAATAAATTTTTAAGATTCAGCAAGATCTTGTTTGGTTTGACGTAATTGGAGTGTTCGACGACCCAAAAATTTTAATCTTTCACTGTAGAAGACCTTTTTAAGTTGCAGCAAAAATGCATAACAAAGAATGTATCACTATGTATTAAATTTCTTCCCTATCCGTGCATCGTTTTGACAGAAATTTAACCCCCTGGGGAAATAAATTTAATCCCTCGGGGGGTTAAATTTAACCCCCTGGGGGGCTAAATTTGACCCCCCGGGGGGTTAAATTTACCACCATCTTTTAAGTCATAGGAAAACCCGCCAAAACAAGCTAAAAACACCTGTATTAATTACAGAGAAAATAAATATGAAAACATTCAAATATATAAAAATAAGTCCACAATTAACTAAAACTCATAATCTTATGAGAGCAACTAGGAATAAAGTCTTTTCATTAAAGTTTTAAAATTTTTAACACAAAAATGCCTAAGTTTATTTATTTTGAAATAAATTTTATTTATTTGTATTCAGATTTAATAACCTTTTATACAAACAGATATTTTAAGAATTGAAATGAAACAAAAATATTGAAATTAAAATTTAAAAATATTTGTAAAATCGATAAAATTAAAAGGAAAAAAAACAAAAATAACGCTTAATTAGAAGGGGATTCGAACCAGGAACCTTGCAAATCAGAAACGCAGCTTGTGTCACCTCTTCGCTAAACACTTTTTATAAACTGTGTTTTCTCTCATAACCATAATTTCGTCAAAAACGTTCATTGTGTTCAAGAAAAGTTTCTATTTTTGTTACGTGTTTTGTGTAATTTAAAAACAAATTTTGAAATAATTTTCTTCTGCATAAAGTTCCAACAAACCTAGGGTAGTATTTTTTAAAATTTTATGATTTTGTGCTCAGCTGAATTGAATTTTTTTAATTGGTAAAGAAGATGATGAAAAATTTAATTCAAACATTCTTTGAGCTACAATTTTATGTTTTCCTTCTTGAAAATAACTAAATTAGAAAGTTATCGACCAGTCTAATACTGTTTTATTATTTATTTTATATGATATTTTGTCATTTTCTGTCGTTTTCGTGATTTTTTTATTTACTGCCTTTTTTATACTAACTAGGGGTGTTCAATTCGACCCCCCGAGGGTTAAATTTAACTTATATTTAATTAATTAAAACTAAAACTAAAAATAAGAACAGCATAACCTGTTGGTTTGCTTCATTATCATTTGGCCTCTTGTCTCCTTAAATCGGTAGGTTTGAGAAGTAGATTCCTTTGCAGATTTATAAGTACCTAACCAAAAAATAATGACAGTTAAAATATACAAAACAATAGTTAGATTAAATCCAAAGAATAATTATATTCCATATTTTTAACAAAAATTATACATTACCGATTAAATTATTAAAAAACCTTTATTAATAACTAGTTTTATTTACATAAACATTGATTGTAGTATAATCACATAATAATGTTCACCAAATGTAATGAATTATCCTTATTTTATGTAATGAAATTTATTTTTTTAAGTTTAAATGTTTCAAATCTTTCTTCTGCTACGCTCTTAAATCTTCTGCGCGTGAAGCCAAAACATCATTTTTTATACACAGACAGAACATTCTTTTTTGAGTGGATTTTGTAAGCTTGGTGCGATTATTATTACAATTAGGAAAAGTGAAAAATGTTTTTTATCACTAAAAGCGATTAATTTTGTGTTTATGTTATTTGTTATACAAATTTAATGGCTGTATTTGGCTTAAAAACTATGGATCTTGGTGCCCTAGAATCTGACGTACACTATTACCTGGCTAAACTAAAAACTGTTTCAACGCTAACAGTAACCACGCCACCACAAGACCCTGATTAAAGGTCTTTTATTACTACCCCTGGTCCTACAGTCAGAACATTTGCTGCAGCGTCTACTACAACTGGGTTTCCCGCTGCAACCGCACCTGGTATTGCATCTGGGCCGGGAATACCAGAACTTCAGGAATCTTGTCACCAACCATGGCTGGACAATCGTTTAACACCCCGGGCGACTATCACATCGCTTGCCACAAATTGCAATGATGAAGTGAGATGATGATCCTCTCCATTTTCCTGCCTTCATGCAATTTTTCTGAGCTTCTGTTGACAAAAAAAATTTGGACGGTATGATCAAATCACCTACCTGCAAGGATGCCTGGAAAAATCGGCCCTCGTTTTCATCGATGGCTACACTCATGCAAGCTACAGACTTCTTATGGATCAGCAAGAGCGTCATCATGGGAATCAGGAGCGCATCAGAGATGTGCTGTACAGCGAGCTGTCTAAATTTTCTTTTTCTTACAACAAAATCGCATATCAAACTCAACGGTGATCAAAATGGATTCAGAGCATGAATGAAAATATCGAACCACCAATGTTATTGCAGGAATTACAGCAAAAATTTTCATCAAAAATTCTGTCTGTTTAAGAGAAACTGTGAAGCCCCAGAGAACCCATGACAGTTAACAAGTTTTTACGCAACATTTCTAAAATTGTTGCTTTGATGGATCGCGTTGAAGGAATCGTCAACAGGAATGGGCAAACTGGTAATCAGTCCTTAAATCGGACAGAATTTTTTAAAAGTAGTAATCAAAACAAGTGTAATAAAAATATTTAAAAAAACGTAACAATAGGAATTTAAGTGGTCAAAGTGAGCAAATAGTACCAACTTTTATGGTATTAAATAGTGGTGTTAAAATAAAAATAAAAGTAACAATAATGCCAGTAAAAAGAATAGCGATATAAAGGTTTTACAAAGTAATTGTGATAATAATTGTGTTTTTGCATTGTGCAACAAAGCAAAAACAAAGTTCACTAAAGTTAACATGGTTAACCTAGAGGGACTTGTTTTAATTTACATTCCGAGTGGGCACATAAATAATGTTTTAAAACACCCATTTTTTTCCCTACCACTGCCAGTGGCTGTAATTTTACTAAAGTTAAAATCCTTCAGGCTAAAATTCAGGGCGTAACCGCTCGCCGCCAGGAAAAAATAAAGAATAAACACTTGAGAATAAAGATAACAAAAAAAATTTTTCAGAGATGATGTAACCAATTATCATTAAGTTGCGTCAGGTGTTTCTCTCCACGTGATATTTTCTCCAAGAATGAGTGGTTACTTTACCACCTCGTCATTTTTACCCTGATAGAATTCATCTTTAACCAAGGAAATTCAGCTCAAAAGCGGCTGGCACTCTGAGTTTTGTTGGTGGAAAAAAATCGACTGACGAAATTTCAGCTGACAGACAAAATAAAAACGCATGGCTTTGTGTAGCCATAATAATAATTTCCAATCCAAAAAAACTTTTTTAAAATACTTTTTTAATTTTCAAAATACTTTTTTAAATGTTGATCTAAAGCTTAGCAATCATAATTGAGAGGGTTAAAAATTATAAATATTTGGGATTAACTGTAGATGAGCGTTTGTCTTGGAGCAAACATGTGGAAATTAAAAGTGTGGCATTATGTAAATCTACTGGTGCCTTAGCTAAACTGTTAGGTAAAAATGCTAGTTCTAAATTTCTTAATCAAATATTTTTTAGTACAATCTTTCCATCAATGGCATATGGACTTGCAGTTTATTACCCAGTGTTCCAAAAAGACAGACTTTTGTTAGATAAAGCACTTAAATCTGGACTCCAAATGATTTTCAAAAACTATGTCAATTCATATGAACACCTACAACATCTAAGTGGAATTCCTTCGATAGGATTAACTGCAGCAAGTTATCGAACAAGGCTCATTTATTCTTATCACCATGAGTTTAGGATTCCACCACATGACTATTTGTTTATGACTGCAACCCATAATCTCAGAAGATCTCAACGTCTGCAAAATAATCATCATGAGTATGAACTTCCTACTAAGTCTCTAAATCGTTCAAACTTTTCTGCTTTAAGGCAATGTATTAGACTTTGGAATAGTGTAAATACAGATTTGTGTGAACTTAACAAAAAACTATTTTATTGTCGCATGCGTGATTGTAATTTTTTGCATGATCTTTTTGGAAATATTCCTTTTTATAATGTGATATAACATTTTTACTTCTTTATATAATATTCCTTAATTATTATGTTTGTATGTATTTATTTTTTTTTGCAAATCTTGAAATACTTCAGCCAATTTGTTTTAGGGTGCCGATTGCTTATCTTCCATGGGAGTCGCGAATCCTAATGGGACCAAAGCGGTTGGTTGGCTGACTTTTTGGTTTAATGTATTTCATATTATTACTAGTCTTCTGTTTTGTGGTGCATACAAAATCAGTGCGATGTGTCTATTGCTTATGTGTGTCCCTGCTTAGACAAAATAAAATATAATACAATACAAAAAATAATCGAAAAAGCGCCGCAATTTTAGCTTTATTAGACACTGAGACCCATTTTTCTGGTAAACTATTTCTGATAGAATTTGCGAAAAGTTGGTACTCAGTAAATTGCAAAAAGAACATTTAAATTTGTCTGTTTTCTCTAATGAATCAATAAAAAAAGAAAAATCGGTTTTGCTTAATTTTGAAATGAAGTTAAACCACAACAAGTTTGTCTAGATTTCAGGCAATTCCTTGCCATATTTGATCAATCCAGTGGATCATGGTGAACTGACAATTGAAGATATAGCAGTTTTGATGAAGTTTAAAAAACAATTGGCCTGTCTAATTACTGTCCTAAATGGACCTTTTCAGCCTGATGTCCTGATTGGTGTGGTATGGTTTTGAAAACTTTTAGATTTGCAACAATTCAAAATTAAAACACTGTACTTATTAAAAATGATGCAATTTAATACCTTCCAAACTAAGATATTTGCCGACAAGACAGTAATTTATTGCAAACTAATACAGAAATGTAGCAAACGCTGCATCAATCATAACAATTGTCATTGGAGCAAAGGAATCTGACGACATGCATTTGAATCCCTGATGATGATCATGATGCATAATAAAGCAGCCTGAAAAAGACATCCAGGGTATTTTAGCATTTTGAAATGTGAAATCCATTGGGATCACTGACCAGCTAGATAAATGTAATGATCAAATCCTTCCCGCAATAACATTGGTTGTTCGATGTTTTCATTCATGCTCTGCAGTTGATGTAAAAGTCTTTCCATTGTGACCACAGTTGACTTTACATCTGCGATTTTGTTGTGAGAAAACGGAAGTTTGGACAGCTCACTGTACAGAACACCTCTCATGCGCTCATGATTCCCATAATGTCGCCCTTGCTTATCTATAACAAGTCTGTAGCTAGCATGAGTGTAGCCATCGATGAAAGTGAGGGCCGCTTTTTCCAGGCATCCTTACAATTAGGTTGTAAGGATGCCTGGAAATTTATATCATCCAAATTCCTGCTGTCAACAGAAGCTCAAAAAAAATGCATGAAGGCCCGATATTTGAGAGGATCACCATCTCACTTCATCATTGAAATTTGTGGCAAGCGAATGTGGTTGTCGTCCAGATTGTTAAACGATTGTCCAGCCATGGGTGATGACAAGATTCCTGAAGTTCTGGATATTCTTAGCCCAGATGCAATAATAGGTGCGGTTGCAAAGGAAAACCCAGTTGTAGTCGACACTGCAGCAGATGTTCTGACTGTATAGAAAGAGATATAATGTATAGCATAGAGACCATTCTCTTCTTTTTCAATAACAGTATCAATCACTTTTTGCCACAAATTTTCCATTTTTGTGACAGTTTGGAAAAGAGTTTGCTGGTAAAGCTCAATTCGTTTGCGAAAAGTCTTAATTTCTAATAAAAATTTCTTTCAAATATTGCACAGTTTTAATTTTGGAGCGAACAGTATTATCTATGCTAAAATTGCAATTTGGCACGGCGTTTTAAAGCCTTTTCTGTGCAGGACCCAGTTAGTTTCTGACGAAAAACGCCTAAATAAATTCCAAAAAATGTTATATAAAGGACTTAGAATAACTGGTACAAAGCCGTAGTATGCCGAAAATCGTAGTCCAGATTACAGCAAACGTAGAAAAACGTTTTAGCCAAAAATCTGCAACGGTAACCCTGATAACAGGAAAACCATATGAACCAAAATGCTGTATCAGTCAGCAGCACAGGTTAAAGTTCAAAAGCTGCGCCATAATATGGCCGTGAAGGTAGAACCAATAAATAGTTTATGAAGTCAAATACAGCCATTTAATTGGAATAACAAATAAAATAAACACAAAATTAATCGCTTTTAATGTTAACAAATATTTTTTCTACTTTTATAATTGTAATGATAATCGCATCGAGCTTAAAAATCAAATCTGAATGAATGTTCTGTCTGTGTATAAAAAAATGATGTTTTGGCTTCACGCGCAGAAGATTCGATAGCGTAGCAGAAGTAAATCAAAGAAAGATGTGAAACATTTAAACTTAAAATAGTAAATTTAATTACATAAAATAATGATAATTCATTACATTTGATGAACGTTTATTATGTGATTATACTACAATCAATATTTATATAAATAAAACTATTATTGATGAAGGCTTTTTTAATAATTTAATCATTAATGTATAATTTTTGTTAAAAAATATAGAATATAATTAATCTTTGAATTCAATCTACTGATTGTTTTGTATATCTTAACTATTTTTTTGTTAGGAACTTATGAATCTGCAAAGGAATCTACTTCTCAAACCCTACCGATTACGGGTGTGCATTACCGGGAAATTTCATTTTAGCCGCGCCTTAGCTTTAGTACTAAAGGTTCTAAAATCGTTTAGCCCTAGCTTTAGTACTAAGCCAAAAAAAGGCTTAGTACTAAAGCACTTTAGCCTTAGCTTTTGCCAAACTGAAAAATATGGACATGTTCCTAACTTTGAAAAATTATCCTATTTTTAAGGTAATTCATAGCATTGCATTGCTAAGTTTACAGTAAAAACTTAACATTAAAAGCGTTTTTAATGTTTATTGCATCAGGTTTTAATTTTATATTTTAAAAATATTATTTTTAGGATTAATTTTACATTTTAAAGTTGTTTTTCTAACTGTATTGCAGTTTTAGCTTTAAATCTAAATAGCCATCAAAAATGGTTAACTATCAAGAATATGTTTTCTAAAATGAATATCAAAAGCAACAAAACATTTAAAGGTGTGCGGTATCAAGTCAAATTTTTTTCGAATTTTGTCTTCGAATATGACTATTTTTTGTAAAAATCTTATCCCTGCCCCCAATAGCCCACAAAATTTTTTTATCAAAATGTGGTGGTTCAGAAGATATGACCCCCAAAATTGCGTTTTTTCGAAATTCTGTACTTCAAAGATTTCTTAATGACTGTAAAATTTTAAGTTTTAAAAGTTTTACTGAAAAAAAGCTTTTTTTATCCTAATTTGATACCTTGATTGTTAAGATTGGAACAATATATTTTTTCGCTAAAAATACGAAGTCTAGGCAAAAATGTTGGGCAAACTTGATCAAATCACTGCCGTAGTTTGGTGTTTTTAACAAAAAATCAAGGGTTTTTGTTTACGGAAAACGCAATATCTCGACAAATACTATACCAGTCTTAACAATAAAGGTATCAAATTAAAGTATAAAGTAGCCGATTTTTAGTAAAACTTTTATAACTTTAAATTTTATACTCATTGAGAAATCTTTCAAGTACAGAATTTTTAAAAAAGACGATTTCAGGGGAGGAGTGATATCTCCTGAACCCACAAAGATATTTTGGCGAAAAAATTTTTGTGGCCTATTGATTTTGCAGGGTAACGTTTTCACAAAAGAAAAACATCAAAATCGAAGACAAAAAGTTTGACTCGGTACTGCACCTTTAACCGACATTTTTTATTAAAAAAACGCTTACTAATGCATAATGAACTTTACAAAATTCCATTATGAAATAGTAAAAATGAAATTATTTCAACATTAGAAACTCAAAAAAAAACTTCAATAAACCAAAAAACTCAGTCTTTTCTAATGCTTAAACAAAAATAAGAAATACAAAAAAATAAAAACCCATACTCACACCAGATTTGAACCAAAAGTCACTTTAATTGTTTTAATTAGCATTATTGCTCAAATAACCCGCTTATGTTACATTTAAACTAAAAAAACAGTATATTCAATTTCAGGTGAGCATAGTTTTGGCAGCTAAGGGGCGGGAGGGTTTAGGTGTTTGGTTACCTGGGGTAAATTGCATCCTAAATTCTGGAAGGGAAGTCCTAGGGGGCCTTTCCGTACTCGCTGGCTTTTTAGGGGGCTGGGCCGTGGATGGAAACCTTTAAATTCTGGAAGTAAATAAGGGTGTGTCTGGTTTTTAAAACAAAAATAGTTCAGAAGCGTCAGATTTAAAATTCTGCTAGGCAGTCAGGTTAAAAAAAATTAAAATTTTCTGGAGAGAACTCGATTTTTATTTAAGAGGTGGTCTAAAACTTTGAGACTAAAGGGGGGAGGTGGCCCCCACCTTGTTTCCCCCTTTCATTGATAGAAATCTCATTAAATAGTCATATTTTTGATTGGTGGAAACACTTACTATTTTTTGGTAATTTGTCATTTTGCTGGCAAAAGCTAACGTTTTTCCAGGCACATACCTTTTGCCGAGCTTTTGCCGGCTAATTTTAGTTTAGCCGCGCCTTAACTTTAGTAATAAGCCCAAAAAATCCTTTAGTACTAAAGCACTTTAGCCTTAGCTTTAGTACTAATGACACCCGTACTACCGATTTGAGAAGATAAGAGGCCAAATGGTAATGAAACAAACCAACCGGTTATGATGATCTTATTTTTAGGTTTAGTTTTAATTAATTAAATATAAGTTTTTGCGTGTAATATTTATGTTATTATGTGGTTGTATCTTTCATTTTAAATTGAGGCGTCTGTATTTGCTAGTGAATACTGTTTTCGCCTGAGGTTATATGAGATGAAGAAATACCTGAAAATTTAAGGACAAAACGTATTTTTTCATCACATGTTTAATTTTTGTAATTACAATCAACGTTATTTTTTATTTCATGTATTATTTTTTGTGTGATTAATAATTTTATTACATTTCATTGTAAGAGTTATTTTGCCTACACTTTTTTTGTTTTTTTTTTTATTTAAACACAAATACAACGAGTTAAAAAACCTGTGCGGCATGCGGGTGTTTCCTTTGCGACAGTGCTTGTTTGTTCTATAATTTTGATGCTACAACAACAACATCAAATGTGTTCCATTATTATGTCCAATCCGGAAGTTAGTTGTACAAGCAGATTTACACGTTCACTTACATACATGAAACCTTACAACTTTTGCAGTGATCACCATCATCATATTTTTGCTTGTAGTTGTGAAATGTTTCCACAACATTACCCCAAACTTTTACTTTTATTCTCTCACCTTCACCTGTCACAAAAAAGGCTAATTCTGAATGTCGGTAGTAACAAAATTTGATTGCTTAGCATTTAAACAAAATTAATAAACAAATTTTAACAAAATTTGATTCACAAAGAAAGAGCGAAAGAGGGAAAGAGCAAGGAAAGAGCGCTCCGCGCTCCTCCCTGATTCACAAAACACATTGGTTATTAAATATAGTCCTTGCTACATTGTGGTGTCGTTATAAAGGGAAGGAACACAGAGCCTTTTAAAGGCTGCTTAAGTGTGCCTTAATTAATAGATTCATTTTGTTTTTTTAAAACAGTTTATTGGTGTGGATTTTACAACAGTCTCTGGCAAAAAATTCCAGTATTTGGCCACTTTTACAGGAAATGAGTTTAGTAAAATGTCTTTATTTGCTTTTAATATTTTAAATTTTAAAGTATGGTCATTTCTACCTTTGTAACTCCCCCATAAAAAAAAATCAGAAAAATTTAGGTCAGAAAGATTTTTAACAATTGAAAAGCACATTTTTAAGTCAGAATGTATCCTTCTTTCTTCCAAAGATTTGAGGTTTAAATATTTAAGACGCTCGGAATATGATAAATTTCTGTTCAGACCACATTTAGCAAAAATTCTTTTTGTAAAAGTTCGCTGAACACGCTCAATGCAGTGGATATCTTTTAAAAGAAAAAGGGACCAGACTGGTGCGCAGTATTCTAATTTAGGAAGTACAAATGATTTATAAGCCTTTAGTAATGCGGCTTTATTTTTTGTTTGAAAACAGCGCAATATTATGTTTTGAACTTTAAATGCATCTTTAGCTACAGATACACAATGTTTAGATGTTTTTAAGGAATTCGAAACTAATACACCAAGGTCCCTAGCGTCTGAGCGAACTTCTAACGGTTTTCCTTCAAAAAATAATGGAAATTTTGGACTATTATGTCCTACGTGAACCGCACAACACTTATGTACAGTAAATTGAAGTTGCCAAGTGTAAGCCCAATCAATAAGTCGATTTATGGAGTTTCGTAAAATGATATTATTTTCCGTTGGGTCACGAACTTGGTACAATTTTACATCGTCTGCAAATAACTTGCAGTTTACGTCCGGTATTATATCGACCGAATCATTAATGAATATAAGAAATAGCAGAGGCCTTAAGACGGATCCCTGTGGGACCCCAGAGATAACGTTTTTAAATTCTGAGAAAGAATTTTGGATTACTACTTTTTGTTTTCTACCACTTAAAAAGGCCGATAACCAAGCATGAAGGTCTTTGGTTTGACTAAAGTAATTATAATTTTATTAAAAGAATGGTTGTTCCATATTTTGAGCAAAATAATCATTAGTGTTGTTTTTATAAAAAAAATCAGAGCAAAACTCGCATCACATACTGCAAAACTTCAAAACCAGTCAAAATAATTTGATATAACAATATTTTGTGTATTTTAAAACAGTTAAAATCATTACAAATAAACATAATACAAAAATAAAACTGTAAACACAGCAGCATGAGATAAAATTTTATGTTTAATATGTTAAGGGCGAATAAAAAATTTTTTCTAGATTTTTCTTAGTTAATTTTACGACTTTTTTGGTTAAATCAACTAATATTGTAGAAACATCTTTGGTTATTTACTTATTTCGTTGATTTTATTAAAATTTGATTTACGACTTTTTTCTACGACTTTTTTGGGGCCTCTTTTTAAAGAGTAAAACGCAGAAATTAAAATACAAAGTATAGTTTTACGGGATTTAACCCCAAGAAATTAAATGTAAGCTGATTAGCTAACAAAACTTCTTTATTCCGACGTTTCGAAGCATAAACTTGCTTCTTTATCAAGGTTCTAAAACATAAGCAAATTTGAATAATAAATAGATAAATAAAAGTCAATAAAACAGTTATAATAAAGGTAAAACATGTAATGAAAAAACAATCAATATTACGATAAGACATGTAGTAATATAACAGTAAGTTTTTGTCACGTGAAAAAAGGGGTAAATTATGATAAAAACGAGTCAAAGAAATCTTTAAGATTAAAAACAAGTTTTTTACTCAAAAACGGGGTCTACCAATGGGGAGCCCTTTATCCCCCCTTCTTGCCTGTATCTTTTTAGAAAATTTAGAACAAAAAATTTTAGAAAAAGCAAAAAGAAAAAAATTGGAAATATTACTCTGGCGTCGATACATTGACGATGTTTTTATTATTCAAGTCGCATCCACCTCAAGCATTCAAGAACTTTTAAATATTGCAAATCAAGAAGAATTTACTGGTCAAATACAGTTCACTTTAGAATTGGAACAAAACAACAAAATACCATTTTTGGACATAGAAATTAAAAAAACTGAAAACAAAACATCAACGGAACTCTCTTTTAAAATATATAGAAAAACAACTCCCCGGTATACCCGAACCCCGAAATTAGGGGGGGGGTTCCGGTGTCAAAAAAAATTTTTCGGGCAGACCTATGCACGGTCTGAAAATGCCCCCCCCCCCCGTTTTATTGGAGGATTTGCCCCCCCCCCCGCGTTTAATTGCCCCCCCCCCCCCCGCCAAAAAATGAAAAAGTACCCTAAAAATCTGACGCCATTTTTGACCTATGATGACGCCATCATCGCGAATTTTTTGCAGTTTTTAGCCTATTTCAATGTATTTTAAGCCATTTTAGACCTATTTTTACCTTATTTCCGCTTTTTTTGTCCCTTTTTTCCCTTTTCCCTTCTTTTTTTCTCTTTTTTTTCTTTCCCCCCTGCTTGCCCCCCCTCGTTTTATTGCCCCCCGTGCCCCCCCCATTTTGGAATTGCCCCCCCCGTTTTAACCCCCGGGGGGGGGCCGTGCACATGTCTGTCAGGATATACCTCAAGGCCCCATATTTAGCGTTTTAGCACTGGGTGCCACGGAGCCGGACCCCCAAAATTTTAGAGGGGGTGCCCGGGGTAACCCCAAACTTTCGGAGGAGGGTCGACAGTAATCGGGGTTTTTGGGGGAATATAACTCCCCTGCCCACCTATGGCACATACATACACACAGTTTCGTTTTGGGAAAACAACTTCGGGGATAACATTTTCTCTATAACAGACCTGTGCTCGCCCCCCCCCCCGGGTTTTTATTGGGGGGGGGGGGCAATTCCAAAACGGGGGGAGGGCACGAAGGAGGGCAATTTTGTTGAAACGGGGGGGGGGGCAATAAAACGGGGGGCAAGCAGGGGAGAAAGAAAAAAAGAGAAAAGAAGAAAAATATGGGAAAATGAAAAAGGGATAAAAAAGCGAAAACAAGGTAAAAATAGGTCTAAAATGGCTTAAAATACATTGAAATAGGCTAAAAGCTGCAAAAAATTCACGATGTGGGCGTCATCAAAGGTCAAAAATGGCGTCATAATTTAGGGTACTTTTTTCATTTTTTGGCGGGGGTCAATAAAACGGGGGGGAGGCAAATCCTCCAATAAAGCGGGGGGGGGGCATTTTCAGACCGTGCACAGGTCTGCTATAATATTATATAATTATTTGATAGAAAAGCAGGATAAAGGTATAATGTATAATGAAAGGGTACAATACGCTATAATTTAAAAATTCTGATTCCGGTGTTCCAGGAGTTCCGCAGTTCCGCCAATCACTAGTAACGTTATTTATTAATGAGAATATTTTAACTGTATTGTAATTGTTTGCTATAGTTACTATTATCAAAGTTGGGGTACATACTGCCAACTACAAGTAACTTACAGTTAAACGCTTATTAGCGAAGCGCAAGAAATTTCTAAATTTTAACCTTTGGAAGCAGTAACATTTTTAGAAGGATTTTTTATAATTTTTAGATGTAACCTTTAATTCAGAACATAAAGACAGTTTCAGAAGGGGGCTGATAGGTACCTGATAAAAAAGTAGAGAAATTTTTCAAATAACAACATAGAATGAAGCTGAGTTGACATTTTTTAAAATTGTTATCGAAAAAGTTATCCAATAGATTTTTCAAAAAACTTAAATTTATAATTAAAAAAATGACAGAACTATTTCTGTTTTGAACTTTATGAAATTGTAACAACCGTAGTTAAAATACTAAAAAAATAACGTGATAAAAATATTTACCTTATCTAGTTTGCACCGAGCGGCGAATTTATGATACTTGAAAATTTTTTCCGGAGAATTTATGGCGAATATTTCTGTCAGTGGTTTTTCCTCCGCGTTTCCG
This sequence comes from Microlaimidae sp. YZB2_3, assembly GCA_030248175.1. Lineage (NCBI taxonomy): Eukaryota > Metazoa > Nematoda > Chromadorea > Desmodorida > Microlaimidae > Microlaimidae sp. YZB2_3. The sequence goes on from JASAMX010028209.1 coordinate 22,305, forward strand.
TAGTCCACAAAGCGTACCACGACAGACTCTCCGTTTAGAGCCTCAACTTCTGCTCTAGAATTCAAAAGAAAAAAATAATGAAAAATATAATTATTATAAGATAATTTTAGATTTGGTATGTTTAACGATTACAAAGGCAAAATTAATTTTTACCTATATGGCGCCTCCAAGTATTCAGCTATACAAGGGGTGCCGATTTTCGGATTTGATATAGTGTGTTTTCCCTTCGCTATGTCTTTTGCCGTAACGTCATCGATTTTTCCTGAAAAAAATTGTTGCTATATCGTCGTCACTACGGCAAAATGAGCCACTGTCATTATGAAATACACGTAACTGCGACTCGTTCTGTAGTAAATAAGGTGATTTTTTAAAATTTAACTGAGTCACACACAGTGCTATCAGTGGCGTAGCCAGAGGGGAGGGCGGGGGAAGCGGCCGCCCCCCACCCCCGAAATCCGGCGAAGCCGGTTTTTTTTTTTTATATAACAGTAAAGGTCAGATTTATATAACAGTAAAATTAATATTATCAGTAATATTTTTTGTTATTATAACTTACACCATAACCATACTCATTCGCAAAATTTAAAGACATCAAAAAATACATAGTTGTGTTATATACAATTTTATCGCCTGATAATTTTGAAGTTCAGACATAAATGTGCAGAAATTAGGTAAAAAAACAAAAGTAAAATGTATGTTCACGCAAACACCAGGGGACGATTTTTAAGCAGTTTTTAGTGCATATTTAAAAAAATTCGCCTCCAGCGGCTGGGGGACACCCCCCAGACCCAGAGGCGCAGGCGGTGGAGCTGCGCACCACTTTTGTGGCACTTTTTTCCTTCCAGACCGCCACCCCCCCCCCCGAAATGAAATCCTGGCTACGCAACTGTTTGTAGCACCTACATAGTTTAAAGTTCGTTACAGAAATGTTTTGACATCCGATCCTATAGAATGGATGGTTAGCAGCAGTACTTTTACAAACTAATGTCCACTAAAATAACAAAATACACACCGACATTCCAAGTGTTGGGAGTGATCCAAAATTCCTCAGGGCTCGTTATCCACGGCAAATCCACTGCGATTTCTCCAATTAGAATCGGTTGATCCGGATACCCGTTTAATTGGGAAGCGGTCGCCGACGACACGCTGGCATTTGACGAGCTTTTCGTTAACGTGGCCTAAAATTTCATGGTTACTATGAAAAAAAGTCAGAATCGCTGAGACGTTTTTAGCAACTCGATTTGCTAATATTTCGCTGGGTTCATTAGAGTGAGCTCTAAAACGCAATCGATTAAGGTACCACCACCTTTCGTGCGTGCGGGGTGAACGTCCCCCAGTCAAAAGCTGAATTTTAATTCTGAATCTTTTTATCTTTTAAAACACAGTTGCGATAAACATTAGCAGCCGATACGCTGACATTTTTGACGACATGTTTTTCGTTAACGTGGACTAAAATTTCATCGTTATTTTAACAAAATGGGTCAGAATCGTAATAAAACACTAGCAACTCTGACTCTTTTTATCTTGTAACACACAATTGTTAGAAACATTACGAGTCCAGGCGTCACGTTGATTTTAAACTTTTGGAACACACTCCCTTTTAAATTTTTTTTATTAAATTAAATTTTTTGAACCTTTTAAATTTTTGGAATCGCGTATCCTCTCCGTCCCCTAGGTGGGAAGCCTCTCGGATTTAGAGAGCATACATGGGCACGGGGGGGGGGAGTTGGGGGGGTTAACCCCCCCCCCAATTCTAAGAAGGGGGGTTTAACCCCCCCACTCAGAAGTGTGGGGGGGGGGAAAGGTTAAACCCCCAATTTTGGAAAAATGAAGAAAAAATGCCTTTAAAATGACTTTTAACTGCCTCCAAACTTAAGTTTTAAGGTCCAAATGAATGTTTTCAGCAATAAAAAGTGTAAAAATGCAATAAAAAGGGCTTTTTGACCTAAAATTAGCGTTTTTTTTTTACCTATTTTTCCTTCTAAATCAAAAAACGATATGGGTAAAATGCACTCCAGAAAAAAAAACGATATGGGTATTTTTCGTTTCTCGGATTTTAACCCCCCTAATTTGGGGTTCAACCACCCCACTCCGAACCAACTTGCCCATGTATGATTTAGAGGGTATACCCCATTCCCGAAATTGAGAGGGGGCCTGAGATCACTCATTTTTAGCGTTTTTAGTTTTGGGGAGCGGGAGACCCCCTTAATATTAAGAGGGAAGTGTGCAGGCTACCACCAAATCTTATGGGGCTGTCGGTAGTTTCGAGACTATTTTGTTTGACGGGGATATAACCATACATGGGCAAGTTGGTCCGGAGTGGGGGAGAGGTAAACCTCAAATTAGGGGGTTTAAAATCCGAGAAACGCAAAATACCCATATAGTTTTTTCCTGGAGTGCATTTTACCCATATTGTTTTTCGATTTTGAAGGAAAAATACGTAAAAAACGCTAATTTTATGTCAAAAAGCCCTTTTTATTGCTTAAAACATTCATTTTGACCTTAAAACTTAAGTTTGGAGGCAGTTAGAAATCATTTTAATAGCATTTTTTTTTCTTCATTTTTCCAAAATTGGGGGTGGGGTTAACCTTTTCTCTCTTCCCCCACTTTTAAGTTCTGAGAAGGGGGTTAAACCCCCCTTCTCAGAACTTGGGGGAGGGGGTTAACCCCTCCCCCTTCAACCCTCCCCCCATGCGCATGTATGGATATAACTCCCCCTGCAGGAGTCTGCCCACCTATAAAACGTCTTACATTTCCGAAGGAAGACTGAGGGACTTGCTCTGATGTGGCAGGAGGAGGAGGAGGTGAAGCTGCAGCTGCGGCGCTGCGAAATCCATCGGAAGTTCTGGAAAACCCGTTTGCATTACTGGAATTCGTGGAAGCGTTAGCGGCGGACGAAGAAAATGCATTGTTTGACCCGAATCCACCTGGGCCACTTGCGTTACTTTGATTTCGGAAACCATCACCTGTGAAAATAATTTTAAAATAATCGTTTATAACGATTAAAAAAGCTAGAAAACCTGCGAAACTTATATAAAAACTATAGCTATTAAACGTTATTATTAAATATTAATTATTAATATAATATTATAAACTTATAAAGCTATAAAAAATTTATCAATGAGATAATAACCAATCTTCTACAAATTATGAAACAAAAGGAACAAAACATAAACTAACGCAGAACTACGTCCGAGCTGGGAAGTTTCTTCCAGAAATAAAAAAAGTACTAAAAATGTAATAAAATACTAAAACCTGAGAAAATTTGTACGCAAAATGTGGGGTTTGTTCCATTTTTTTATTTAGATCAACCCAACGTAAATTCGCGAGGCTTTTTAAAGACAGTTTTTTGCTATGTTCCAGCTAAGCGGCATAATGAGTACCATAGGTGGGCGGGCAGCCTCCCGGATTTTGGGGGGAGACCTGTGCACTGCCCCCCGGGGTTTTATTGGAGGGGCAACTTTTTTTTGAAATGGGGGGAACAATAAAACGGGGGCAAGCAGGGGAGAAAGAGAAAAAAGAGAAAAAAGAAGGAAAAAGGGAAAAAAGGGACAAAAAAAGCGAAAATAAGGTAAAAATAGGTCTAAAATGGCTTAAAATGCATTGAAATAGGCTAAAAACTGCAAAAATTTTGCGATGATGGCGTCATAATAGGTAAAAAATGGCGTCATAATTTTTGGGTACTTTTTCATTTTTCCGCGGGGGGTGGGGGGGGGCAATAAAACGGGGAGGTGCAAATCTTCCAATAAAGGGGGGCATTTTCAGACCATGCACAGGTATGAGGGTATACCCAACCCCCGAAATTCGGGAGGGGAGTGTGAGTGTCCCAAAAAAATTTTTGGGTATACCTCAAATACCCCATTTTAAGCGTTTTTAGTACTGGGACCCCCAATTTTAAGGGGGGTCCGGAGTACCCCAAATTTTTTTTTGGGGGGGGGGGAAGTGTCGGCTATAATCGGGAATAATGGGGGTATAACCCTCAACCCTCCCCCGCCCACCTATGATGAGTACTACGTCACCGTCCACTTTGTTTATTAATTGTTTTTGTTAGCCAGATTTTTTAAATTTATTTCGCACAATTCGCAGTATGGATTTTTAATTTTTTAATGTTTAATTTTCACTCCTGTTTTTTTATTTTCCCAAAACAAAAGAAAATTACTCTTCATTTATACTCAAGTACAGTTATAACGATAATGATTCGTTATTGTATTAGGGTAAACATTTTTTTTTATTGCTAGTCGTATAACTCGCACTTAATATTCAGTAAGGAATAATACACACCCAGTCGTAGTTCAACTTTAGTCACAATTTAGTGTAATCTACACTTTTGTGACCCTTGTCAACTTAAACTATTCTAAGCAAAGAAAAAACTAAAGAAAAACGAATTCAGCATTACAACAATAAACACGTTAAACAAACAACAACAAACACGTTAAAACCAACAACTCTCAAATTAGAAGATCTATGGGAAAGACCAATAGATGCGGTCAGGTTCCTCGAGGCCATCCATAACTTAACTCTCCGGCAATGACAAACAAGACAAACAAACACGTTAAACCAAACGATAAGACATAAAACCTGAGTAGTTTGTTTCTTCGTTTCGACTGCGAAAACTTCCTCCGGCTCCGAAACTTCTACCTGCAGAACCTTCACTTCTATTATTGCCCCGATTGGTACCGAAGTTTCCACCGCCTATAATTACAAACACTTTCAGTTTTATTTCTCTCGCTAAATTCAAGATGAAAATTAAAACAGAAGTGGAACATACCGCCTTAAAAAATCAATTGACAAAAACCAATCACAGCACACAGCGTTTTTTAACTAAGACTAAAAAAATTCTAAAAGAGATTGTTTAGAAATTTATAAGTCATTTACCTCCACTTTGTTCAGGACATTCTCTGGCTATGTGACCTTCCTGGTTGCATTTATAGCACGAACGACCTCTTCCTGCATTTCCACCGCCACCTAAAAAGTGCACAATTAACAAAACTCATGATCATTTTTCGCTGCTTCTACGCAAACAATTTTTATCATGCCGGTTAAGGGTGCGGTGCGGAGTCAAACTTTTTGTCTTCGATTTTGATAATTTTTTGTGAAAACCTTATCCTTGCCCCCAATAGCCCACAAAAAATTTTTTCAACAAAATATCTTCAGTGGTTTAGGAGTTATAACCCCTCAAAAATGGCATTTTTCGAAAATTCTGCACGTAAAAAATTGCTCAATATGTATAATAATTTACGTCACAAATTATACATTAAAAGAAAGCGGCTACTTTTTACTTTAATTTGATACCTTAATCGTTAAAATTGGTGCAGTATTTACCGAGATATTCCGTTTCTCGTACAAAAAACCCGCGATTTTTTCGTTAAAAACACCAAATGACGGCAGCGATTTTATACAGTTTGCTCAACTTTATTTCCTTCACTTCGTGCTTTTAGCGAAAAAATCGCGGATTTTTTGTACGAGAAACGCAATATCTCAACAAATACTGCACCAATTTTAACGATAAAGGTATCAAAATAAATTAGAAAGTAGCCGCTTTTTTTGAGTGTATATTATACACTCAAAGAAATTATTAATTTGTAACTTAAATCCTTATACCCATTGAGCAATCTTTCACGTAGAGAATTGTCGAAAAAACCCATTTTCGGGGGATCATAATTCCTGAACCACTGGAGATATTTCGTTTAAAAAATTTTTTGTGGGCTTTTGAGGGTAGGGCTAAGATTTTCACAAAAAATTATGAAAATCAAAGACAAAAAAGGTTTGACTCCGCACCGCACCTTTAAGTACATGGATAAAAATGAGGGGGGCGGAACAGGGTAAGGTAAATCCATCATTGTCTTGAAAGTTTGCCGCCTCCACAAATTTCGATTTATTTTTAACCTGAACTTCCAGAAACACCTTATTTAATTCAATAAACCGTAGTATTATCCTTTAAAAACTACAATTATTTTAAAAGTGGTTTGCTTTGAATATAACAACCTCTGACGATCCCAAGAACTGAAATTATTGCCATCCTCCCTCTTATTTTTGGGGTACCCCCTCTTAAAATTTAAAGGTTTTAAGTAAAAGAACGCTAGGAATGGGATTTTGGGACACTCATAAAAAAAATTTACAAATGGGATAGTGGAATATTCATAAAAAGTTTACCAAGTTTCTTATTACAAAAATTTAGTTATTTTTGTTACCTCCACCTCAATCGGGATAAATTATGGCCATATAAGATTTTGAGTTGACCACCAGCAAAATCACTAATACCGGGTCTCCTCATGATTATTTAAAACAGTGGACAGCAAGCGAAACTACGTTCCAGGTTTTTTTTTGTTTATAACACACCAGGCGTAGCGAATAGTCCACTTTTCCCAGACCTGTGCTCTGCCCCCCGGTGTTTTATTGAGGGGGGGGGGAATTCCAAAACGGGGGGGGCGCGGGGGGCAACTTTTTGTTTAGGTCTAATATTGAATTTAATATACTAAAACAGCCTATTTAGGCCTAAAAAAACCTTGTTTTTTTTAACTAAAAAACCGTGTTTTTGACAGTCAATAAAAAATTATACTTGTAAATTGGTTGGGAGGGGGCAAGGGCATACATGGGCAAAATGGTCCGGAGTGGGGGGGTTAAACCTTAAATTGGGGGGGGGGGGGGTTAAAATCCGAGAAACGCAAAATACCCATAACGTTTTTTTCCTGGAGTGCATTTTACCCATATCGTTTTTCGATTTTAAAGAAAAAATAGGTAAAAAACGTTAATTTTAGGTCAAAAAGCCCTTTTGATTGCATTTTTAAGTTTTTTACTGTTTAAAACATTTATTTTGACCTCAAAACTTAAGTTTGGAGGCAGTTACAGATCATTTCAAAGACATTTTTTCTTTATTTTTCCAAAATTGGGGGGGGGGACCTTTTCTCTCTCTCCCTTCCACTTCTGACGTTCTGAGTGGGGGGGGGGGGGTTAAACTCCCCTTTTCAGAATTAGGGGGGTTAACCCCCCACCCCCCTCCCGTACCCATGTATGGGCAGGGGGGGAGGAGGAGGAGGGTCAGCTTCGCTTGGGGGAAGCGGGGGGAGGGGGTCAGGCCGGACCGCTCTCGAACATTGGGGGGAGGGGGGAATTCTGAAATTTTTCTAAGGAGGGGTTCGAAATTTTGGCTCTAGAGGGAGGGGGGTGTTGACCCCTCTGTTTCCCCTTCCCAAAAACACTTATGGCTAGATTCTAGATTCGGTCTAATTACGCTGTTTAAGTTTAAGTGTGCCCACTTGATAATCATAAGAAAAACTTACCCCTACTTTGTTCCGGGCAATCGCGGGAAATGTGCCCATCTTGATTACATTTAAAACACTTACGATCCCCATCAACTCCACCGCCTAAAGATTAATAGAAACAAATAACAAACAAACAAAGGACAGAAAACACGTTTATGGTACAAGTATTTACGTATACCAAAAATCAAATTTTATGCTATTAAGAAATTTTTTTTTAATAGTGCTTTAACCAATATAAATGAATATTTTGTTAGATTGCCGAAAGTCTGGCGGTTCTAAAAATTTTTTTCTGGTTTTTAGAAATTTTCTATAGCAATCGCTCTGAAAGGTTTTAAACATACATGGGCACGGGGGGGGTTGGGGGGTTAACCCCCCCAAATTCTGAGAAGGGGGGTTTAACCCGCCCCCCCACTCAGAAGTGGGGAGGGGGAGGGGAGAAAAAGTTAACCCCCCCAATTTTGGAAAAATGAAGAAAAAAAATGTCTTTAAAATGACTTCAAACTGCCTCCAAACTTAAACTTAAGTTTTGAAGTCAAAATGAAGGTTTTAAGCAATAAAAAGCTCAAAAATGCAATAAAAAGGGCTTTTTGACTTAAAATTAGCGTTTTTACCTATTTTTTCTTCAAATTCGAAAAACTATATGGGTAAAATGCACTCCAGAAAAAAAACGATATGGGTATTTTGCGTTTCTCGGATTTTAACCCCCCCCCCCCAATTTGGAATTTATCCCCCCCCACCCCACTCCGGACCAACTTGCCGATGTATGGTTTTAAAATTCAGTCGTGAAAAAAATTAAAATTTAAAAAAAGGGATAATTTAATAAAAATGCCTCATAATACAATTTAGCTTGATTTTTAGGCTTTACTTAGGCTTAGAAAAATAAATCTGATAAAAAATAAGCTTAAATTACTTTTTTAAGCAAAAACAAATTTGTTGTCCATATTTTTTGTGGTTTTTGTGACCGTCGAGTTTATAATTTTTTTAGTAAATTTTTAGATTTTCCGGACTTTCAGCAATGTTAAAACAAAGTTTTTTATTTAATTTAGCGATTTATTAAAAAAATTTTCCTAACAGTAAAAAGTGTGTACCCAAAATATTGTCATTTTTTGCCTCTATTTTACCCCATATAATCAAAACCGTGTTTTAATCATTTTCTAAAGTTTAAAATTGATATCTTCAGGTCAGAATTGACCTAGAAACATGTTTTATTTAGTATTTGTAGCGCGGAAATCTTTACTCGATTTTTGGTACAAGTTTTACTACCTGTACTTACGTTTATTAAACGATACATCACTAGAGCATAATTTTACCAAGAACCTAATGGTGTACTAAATCTTGTTCCGCTTTTTAATTTGCACCAAAATTTTAGTCTGTACAGACCTGAGCACTGCCCCCCCCCCGGGTTTAAACGGGGGAGAGCAATTCCAAAATGGGGGGGAACGGGGGAAGGCAACTTTTTTGAAACGGGGGGCAAGCAGGAGAGAAAGAAAAAAAAAGAGAAAAAAAGGAGAAAAAAGAAGGGAAAAGGGAAAAAAGGGACAAAAAAAGCGAAAATAAGGTAAAAATAGGTCTAAAATGGCTTAAAATACATTGAAATAGGCTAAAAACTGCAAAAAAATTGCGATGATGGCGTCATCATAAGTCAAAAATGAAGTCATAATTTTAGGGTACTTTTTCATTTTTTGGCGAGGGGGGGGGCAATAAAACGGGGGGGGGGAATCCTCCAATAAAACGGGGGGGGCATTTCCAGATCGTGCACAGGTCTGTCTGTACAATATTTTTGTCGTCCGCATTATTTTAATTGTGCAAAATTATGTAAATTTTTCACACAAAAAAATCAATAAACGTACTATCTCTTCCGAATCGATTGCTGTCCTGTCGATTTCGGTCTCCGAACCCATTACTAAACCTCTGACTTTCTCCTAAAATATAACAAAAGAACTAACAAATAAAATTAATCTTAACTTCCTCAAACTCACTCCAACTTCATTCAAACTGTTACAATATTACATTGCACACAATTTTCATCCTCATCTCACTCTGGCTGCATCAATACATGTGCATCACATTATTTCACGGTGAACAAACAAAAACTACACGTAAACGCACTCGCTGATGTAGCGGAGACATTTGTAAAACTTGTACGGTTTAATTCAAACGCACCCCGAAACGCAGGAAAAATTTACCTTGACGGAAACTATTATCTCTTCTGTCATCGAAATTATTATCTCTCGGTCGCGTTTCTCTCCTGTCATCGAAATTATCATTTCTTAATCGGGTTTCTCTCCTGTCTTCGAAATTATTATCTCTTGGTCGGGAAGTGAAGCGCTCGGAAGAAGTGTTGAAACGTTGTCCTTGGGGCTCCTGGTTGTTGTTGGAATAACCGTTGTGGTGGATAAAAGCTGTCCCCGCGTCTGTGTAACCGCTCCCTCTGGAACCTCCAGTTGCTCCTTTAATATTAAAATTCCGTCGTCATAAATAACAATTTTTTTAGATAAAACATTATTTCCGATCGCAAACACTTTGATATGTAATGTACCATAATGAATAATTTGTAAAAAAATTATTTTGAACCATATTTGATATGTTTTAAATCGCCGAAAATTTTAAGCGACCATACATGAGCATGGACCGGCAAGCTAGAGGGGAGGAGGGGCTACCCCGGGTAAATGGCCCTTTGAAAGCTAAGAGGGGAGTCGACAGTCGAGAGAGGGTCCGTCCGTACCCCTCCCCCATAGTTTTTTTAGGGGGGTCGACCCGGGGTGGGCCAGTTTGAATTCTAGAGGGGTCCAGTTTTCAAACAAAGTTATATTAAATCATAAATTCAAATTTTTTTAGCACTAATATAGAATTTTATATACCGAAATAGGCTTTTTATGTATAAAAAAAGTACAAAAGTACTGTTCACTACAAAAACGTGTTTGTGACAATAAATTTTGAACAAGATTTATAACCAAAATTTGGTTCGGAAGGAGGGGGAGGGGGTCGATTGTAAATTACGGAGGGGGTAGGGTGTCAACGTCAACATGCAAAAATTTAGGGCAAAGAGGGTGCCCTAGAATTTTTTCTAAGGGAGGGGTTCGAATTTCGAGGCTGGGGGGACCCCACCCTACTCCCATAGATGTTTTTGAGGTGGCAGAAGTGTCCACCCCCTCCCCCTGGAGCCAAAATTTTGGACCCCCCTAGAAAAAATTCAGGGCCCCCCCCTCCCCCCCCCAAAGCTCGAGAGCGGTCCGGCCTGACCCCCCCCCCCCCCCCCCCCTCCGCCCTTCCAAACAATTTGGAAGTATATTTTTTATTTACTGTCAAAAACACGTTTTTTTTAGTTAAAAAGTGTTTAAATACACATTTTAGTCCCGAATAGGCGGTTTTAGTACATAAAACTCAATATTAGATCTAAAAACACTTAAATTATTGAGTTAAAAAAAGTTTGTTAAAAAATTGGAAACCCCTGACCCCCCTCCCCTAAATTTGAAATCTCGCATCCGGGGTCGACCCCCCTGAAAAGCCAGGAGAGTCCGGACCACCCTGGACCTGTCCCCTTAAAAATTTTGGCCTTTCACCCGGGGGTGGACCCCCCTAGCGGACCCGACCAAAAACATCTATGCCTAGCTACTCCTCCTATGTTCATGTATGTAAGCGAAATACATGAACTCTCGAGACTCCGTGTTTTTTTTTGCGTTTTTAGTACTGAACACATCTTTCTTCTTCCTCTCTTTCTCCCAAATAAATTTTATTTTCCTTTGGCGCTTTTTCAGAACGCATTTTTTTCAACAACGTAAAAAACAATGAAAAATTTGCGAATAGCGGTGCGTCCACCATTGAATAAAATATACCGGTGTTCGTGTTCTTTGTTTCCGTTGCCAGAAACTTCTCTCCCCTAGGCAAATTCGTGACGTGCAACGTCTCCCCTTTTGAAGTGATAGATAACTCACAACAACTACTGGCGAGTATAAGAGACGCCGTAAAGTAACCACCAGTAACCATGAAACCAGCCCGTATGGTGCAGTGATAGTGCGCCGGACTGAGAAGAACAGGCCTGGAATTTAAGGAAAGGAGACCTGGGTTCGAATCCCGGTATGGGTATTTTTTCTCTGTCTCCAAAAATCGTTATCTTATCTCTAGTTATGAGTTGTTGTTGTCGTTTGCCAATACCCAGAGTTTCGTTCAACCCTGGTCGGTTCCCTCCGGCACGCTCCTCGCCTTGCTTTCCCCTCTTCCCACTCCCGGAGGAGATCAGCAACCGCTGCGGGGTTCGCCCAAAGGTCCTCTGGTCCCAAGGTCGTGTTAATGTGTGTGCATCTGCATGTGAAAAGGTGTTGTGTTGTGTGTTTTGCATAAGTGGGCAGTTTGGTGATGTGTATTGTGTGGGATTGATTTTGCGTATGTAAGAGTAGAGGAAAGAAGA
>JASAMX010028214.1:0-17448 GCA_030248175.1 Microlaimidae sp. YZB2_3
TAGACTACAAACAATTTTTAGGTTGATATATTTCACTAACAGAAAAGTTGATTTATGCGATAAATATATTAATGTCACCTGAAGTTTGTTTGGTTTACATCATTTTTTGTACAGACTTTAGTTTTTTTAAGAATTCTGCTGCGTTGATACAAAGGGCGTTAAATTGCTTTGAACACGTCAGGATTTACCCTCACAATGTCATATAGTATTCGTGATCACGTCATATATGTTTTGCTCAGTGAGAATGGTTGTATGAGGAGCAGCGGCAAAATAGGGCTTCAAAATGCAGGTGCGAATATGGCTAAAAGAATGCCTGGCGCGGGAGCATTATTAAACTGGTGCCGCCGCGAAATTAGACAATTGCGGGCGTTTCTTTAAGCGCGCGGTGAGCGCTTGTGTGCACGGGATTACTTTCATTTTTAACAATGGATTTTGACAAGCGTAAATTAATCAGTTAGTAAATAATGTTCTATTTTTACCCTAAACCCGTAAACCATCCACGTTTAGTTTTACTTGAAATTTTATTAAATTTACTTGAAAATATAGTATAAAACCCAGTAGCATGGTCAATGGAGTGAAAATTAAAAGCTTATAAAACACTATGTCAATAATATTGTTGCTATCTAAAATAACTTTTTTTTCTTTGATAATACATAAATTTATAAATTGAGTTTTTGAAAGAAAGATTGCAAAAAAATTGATATTTTTAGCTTTTTCGCTGAAAAATGAGCGATACAGGACTTGAACCTGTAATCTCCAGTCTCTGTAAGTCATTAACAAACGTGCTGCGTTACACCATCGCTCGACAGTTATACATTAGAACTCAAATTTATAAGGCGTCATATTTTTGAAACATTATCACAACGTGAGTTGTTATAAAGCAATACGGCTAAAAAATAAACTACCGGGCAATCTTTGTCGCTTCTTGGTCATTTCGAACTCATAGCAAGGACCACTGTGGATCATGAATCTGCGAACTTTGATCTCCCCTTTCGGATCGTCGCAGCAGTCGAAAATTTCCCCATTCTCAAACCAGCAGTGCATAAACTGACCTTTACAGTCAAAGGTTATATTCTAAAAATACTTTTTTAAATTCAATAGAATTGCTCCGTCCATCCAATTCTTTAATTGTTGCAAATCCACTAGTATTTATGACAATTAAAATTTTGGGCAATTCGACAATTCAATGGAACTGCAGCCATTGCTACCAATCCAACTGAATCGCATTTTTTACCACTTACAATACTGCTGCAGAATTCTATTAATTACTTAAGAGTACTTCATTGGGTACTGCAGTCCTTCAATGAGTGCATGTTTGAGTGTTACTGGTAACATTTTGCCCAATGGGAGTGGTATGGTTCTTTAGAGCCGAAAGTAGGGAACTATAAGCTGTTGGAAAATTTTTGGACCTTTTTCAGGCTTTGCTTAGGCTTAGGTATAGGTACGTTTTAGCGATTTTTATTTTTGGCTCCAAGTTCTCTCGGCTCTATCGACCCTAAACCATCGGAGTTGTCAAAAAATACTACTTAAAATACTGCTGAACTAGTGCATTGACAATTAAAACAGTACTACATTGAGTAGGTTAACAGTAATTTTTAAACAAGGTAACCATTGAGGAACACGGTTCGAGGAGCTAGAAGGGCTTTACTTTGATAAATCTCATTTTCATTTCTAGAGAGGAGTTTTAAGGGAAAGGGGAGGTCAGATCCCCTCTGGGCTCTTGTGGTGTTTCACCCGGCGTAAAAGAATTTGAAATCAAGAGGGGCGTCAATGGGGTCTAGTATATTAATTCATTAATTGGTTTTGTGGAAAAATTTAAGAGAAGGAAAACGAGTCAAGAAAATAAAAAATTAAAAATATGGGGAAAAGTGAATTTTTTTGAAACCCTTGATGAAAAGTGAAACCCTGGATTTTTTCGTGGAGAGCCTAAAATTTTAAAGTTAAGGGTGGACCCCAATATGTCCCAACTGTTCATCTATGAAGGTAACACCATTGGAATACTACAGCCATACTGGTGGTCTTCCATCATATAAAAATTACACAGAAAAATACTGCTACAACTAAAGCATGGCTACTAAAGCAGTACTGCGTCGAGTATGGCAACAGTACTGGATAAGTAGCGAGCTATTCTATGATGATATCAAAACAATACCTCATAAATTGCTTCGATCCTAATCATCCTGGACATAAACATCTTCAAGCAGAAGCAGCGCCTAGACACATGAAACAAGATCTTGTCAACACCTATCGAGCATCAGTTGAGAACTTAATCGTTGGTGTCCCCAATAATAAAAAAACTCAAAAAGGCGAAATCCGTTGTACACAGACAGACTGTAACCTCAGCGATCGCTGCATATGCTCCGAATCCAGTACTGGGACGTCGCCCACCAGAGATAGATATATCAGAAAAAGACCTACCGAGATTCAGCAGAACGACGTTATTGCAGCGGAGGTCTGGATACTACAGACTCCTAAACTTTTACCAACACAGGATTGAAAGCAAAATTCCAGACCGGTGCCCACACAGTTTAAAGGGCCCCCATGACACCAAACATCTGTTCAGCTGCACAGCTAAACCCACGGCGCTGAGAACAAAAGACCTATGGCGACAACCTAAAGAAGCCGCCATATTCCTGGACCTACTCAGACCCCCGGAATGATGGAGGAGTTGGGCCAAAAACAACAACAACAGTGTTACTGTTGATTTTCGATCGGCTATTAGTACAGAAAAATACCACTGATATTAATATAAAACTGTAAACTGCATACTGAATTGAGCATTAAATAACTTTTCTCAAAACAGTACTGTTGCAGTACTTACTGCAGCATTTAGTACTGCAACACTACTGAATTAAGTCTGTAACAGTGGTAAATGAATATATTAGCTATTCTGTAAGTGTTACTGGTGATATTTTGTCATATTTGAGTACCACAGGAAAATAACACTTACAATACTGCTGTACAAGCAAGTGTAGCATAATGAAAAAAAGCTAAACAAAACGGCTTTAATTCCTGATTTCATCCCAAATATTCGCTCAATGCAAACAAAATTTTCAAACCTCAAAAAAATTTAGTAGAGGGCCGTGCTTCCCAAGGTGCGCATCTAAATCTGCTTGTAGCTTTTTCACACTGATGTTTCTTCTTGAAAAATAGCCTAGATCCAATAAAGCAGTACCTAGATATTAAAAAATAAATTAGTTTAAACAAAAGCGATTGTCTGTTTTAGCTACACTAGTAAAATTTCGTTTGTTTACTTGAAAAATTAAAAAAACATCCTGTAATCATGACCAATATTAAAAACACAATAAAAATTAAAATGTAACGAATTAAATACACATATGTGTTTTTTTAAAACACATAAGATGTAGTTTTTAGGTAATTGTAGTCAATGAATTTAGTACTAGTTTTGGCTTTAACTTGTGAACTAAAAATGGACAGAATTTTTTTGGTAAGATTTTCAAAATTTCAGAATTGCATTTCAAAGTAAAGGACAGAATTTTTTTACTTTGAAATGCACGTTCACATTAAGTATTTTTCAGTTTTATCGAATGGTTTTTTTTAATGTTAAAGTTAAAATCCTTTAGGCTGAAATTAAGGGCGTAACCGCTCGCCGTCAGGAAGAAAAGAAGAATAAACGCGAGAGAATAAAAATAATAAAAAAACGTTGGCAGGGATGATGTCAAAAATGTCCGACTGTACACTAAATTTTTGACCAAAATTTTGCGAGAAAAGTCGCACTCTTGAATTCGTGTGCGAATTTTCTCGCAAAAATCCGCCATTTTCTGCAAGTTTTCCCGCGCTGCGATTTTTAACACAGTGTTAGTTTTCTCGCAGTGGGGACTGCGACTTCTTTCGCACTCTATGCTGCTTTATTCGCACTGCGATTATTTTCGCACTGCGAGCCTGACCGCGCAACAAAAAAAATACAGACGCTGGTAGTCATTTTCAATGGAGTAAAACACTTCGTAACTTGTTTTATTTATTTTTAAAACGTTGGAAAGTTACTTTATTTTATTAAAACTAAAAAGTTTAAACACCTTAAGGTTAAAAAAAACGACATTTACTCATTTAAACAAAAAAATTTCGCTCCGCTTTGTTTTTATTTTTTTTTTGTTGCGCGGCAAGGCTCGCAGTGCGAAAATAATCGAAGTGCGAATAAAGCAGCATAGAATGCGAAAGAAGTCGCAGTCCCCACTGCGAGAAAACTAACACTGTGTAAAAAATCGCAGCGCGGGAAAACTTGCAGAAAATAGCGGTTTTTTGCGAGAAAAGTCGCACACGAATTCGAAAGTGCGACTTTTCTCGCAAAATTTTTGTCAAAAATTTAGTGTACAGTCGGACATTCTCTTGTGTTATATATTCTTGATACAACCAAAACTACAATCGGTAATAAGTTATTAAATTATATATGTTGTCTTGCTTCCCTTTAACCGCAAAAGAAATTCGTAATCCAAATCACTACGGTGCATACTTTAGGTACCACTACGGTATGTTAAGTACGTTAGATACAGTAACTTTAATTAACGTTGAGTTTAGTATAAAAACAATTTTTTTTAAAAATCAAACACAGTCCACGCAATCAAAAGCTTAAATTTACCGTAAGCCGAAATAAAACTGGTTGTTGCGAACGAAGCGACATTTGTGTCCAAGTCGGGGAATATGCTTAACAGTTTTGTTTTGTTTATTTTTGATAGTGTGCATATCGTAAAATTCGGAAATTCCATACCCGTGTGGGGGCTCTAAAAATAATATACAGTTATTTTAAAAGCAGAAACGTAGAAATAAGAATATATTTAAAAACAAATAATTCGTACAAATATAATTAGTCCACTCTAGTCCACTCAATGTGATTAAGAAAAAGTTTAGATTCGGTAGCGCGACACGACGGTTCCAAGACATGACGGTTCCGCGACACGAGGGACCCGGGAGACGAAAGGTACGACACGACGGTCGCAGGAATAGAGAGGGTACGAAAAAATGCTGCCGAAAAAAATGCTCCACGAATAAAATAAACAAATAATTTTAAAAGTTTACTATTTTAAGTTAAAGATAATTTGAATACATTTTTTATCTATTCTGTTGTACTCTTTAAAGTTGATTTTTTTTTCGATTTAAAATTTAAAAGTGGATTTATTCTTTTTAAACAAGCTACAAATTTTTGCTTATAATGAGTAACGAGTACTTTAATTACGTTTGAATGCAATTCAAGACATTTAACAGAATAAATTATAATGCCGTAAATGCTATGAATTTACTTATATTTTGTAAAATAATATATAATTTTACAACGGTTAACCAATCGTTTACTAAAAATTAATACAAGTAAAAACGCTTATTTAAAATATTGCGGCATGGATATACATAGTTGGATGTTAAAACTGTTGGCTGTTTAAGCTCTACGTTAAACCTTGATGGCAATAGCAGGTAGAAAAACGGGCATTTTCTTAATGAAAACGTCACATTGTTTCCATCTGCAAGAAACGTATGATGTACTCGGGACCGTCGTTTCGCGGGACCGTCGTGTCGCGCCTCGGCACCGTCGTGTCGTACTCCATCGGAATCGTCGTGTCTCGGGACCGTGGTGTCGCGGGAACGTCGTGTCGAATGACCGTCGTGTCGTAGATTCTTTAGATTCGTATGACAATTTGCGCAATGGGGCAAAAAATTATGGATTTTTGTAGCGGATTGGAAACTTTTTCCCAGCAAAATATACATTTCGTCGTAACTACGGCAAAATGAGCCACTGTCATTATAAAATACACGCGACTGTGACTCATTCCGTAGATAACAAGGTGCTATTAGACATCTAAATTGAGTCACAGTTGCATGTATTTTATAATAAATGTGGCTTATTTTGCCATAGTAACGACGATTTATGAAGAAACCATAAACAATCTTGTAACACAACTCCCCTGAACATGAGATAATATAGGATGGGCTATTCTTTTTGAAAACTTTTTTTAGCGAAAAAACTCCTGTGCTAGAAATCCTTTCCTGCGTAATGTATTGATGGGAAGAGCCGAGATAGTTTTTTTCTAGGATGGGATATTCCTATTTATAACCCTCGCAATAAAAATGTACACGTGTTATACATTTTTTCTAGTGTAAAATGCAGCTAGATTCAAAATAGTTTAGTTTTTTCCTGAGAAAGGCTGATACTTTTTTTAAAATCTTAATCAAAAATGTTTTTGTTTTTGACATCCTATCCAGTGAAAAGTATGAGAAAAAACCAGATACTTTCTGCCAAAAAGGGCTCTTTCTATGTTAAACTGTTTGCATATGTTAAACATTCTTTCCTGTGCAAAGGAGGTTTGAGATACCCTTTGGAGGCATCATAGCCCATTAGCTAATTAGCAATCATAGCTAATTAGCTTAATTGTGAGCTTGACCCTAACAATAAAAAAATATATTATATTTTACCAAAAGATTTGTAACTCCTGAATAAAAACTCTCGTTAGAATATGCCATTATAACAACATAATTTTAGTTTATTTAAATGGCATTTTTATTTTAAAGTCATATTCTTCTGTTAATTGACACCAATTATAATAAGGAGCATGGTTTTAATTTAATAATGGAACAACTCAATTTATCCAAATTCACGTAAACCCATTTCAATTTACTTGAATTAATGAAAAATAGGCGATTATTATGCCATAATATTAATGTACTCAAAGAATTGTGTCATTTTTTATGACTATTCCAAAACCGTTTTATCATATTGGCGTCACACGTCACTTTTTACACAAAAGTTAAAAATTTTTTTGAAAAATTCAATTATGTTTTTTATTATGGTTTTTCACTTTTATTTAAATTTCTTACAAAAAAGATGTTTGTCAGAATAAACACATAGAAATAGAGTAAAGCACTTTCCCCCTTCCCCTGCTCCTTCCCCCCCCCCCCCCCCCCCCGCCCCCGCCCCCCCTTGTCTTCCAAAAGACCAAAAAAACGAAAAAAAACAAACAGAAAAAAAGCAAGCAAGCGAAAAAGGAAAAAATTAAAAAAATAACAGCGGTAACAAAGAAATCAAAGGAAAAAAAGGCAAGCGCCTAGCAGCGCACAAAAACAACGCCGCACGCCGCCAGAAGCGCACGCGCAGAGCCGCGCAGAACCACCAGAAAGACACCAGACACTTTCGACTATTACTTTATCCTGCACTCCAAAACCTTGCAACTGTTTTTTGTTCAAATATCTTTAGACCATTTTAAAAAGACCGAAATAAATATTTTTTGAACATTAATTCAGAAAAAAATGTTTTCTTAGCAGCGAAAAATTGTGTTATAAAAATATTTTTTTAAAAAAATAACAGGCGTCGTATTTTTAACTATATTTTTACACCGTGATTTATTTTGATATTAAAAAATTATTTTTCGAAATATTAGTGTTTTCTTGAAAAAAAACTTCTGAGATTGTTACCCCATTGTTTGTAAAACGTGGAAAGGAAACATGACAGGCAGTTTATAAAATTATATTTTTTGCTTTTTTTTTGTTGAAAACACTTTGTCGAAATAAACCATTTAAAAATAATAAAATCGATACTATTTCATTTAAAAAATTTTTTCATACGATTAAAAGACTTATAAATTCAGTATTTTTTCACATTTCAAAAATCTGCCGACTGTTTTAATTTAAAAATCGCAGGTTTTTTTCACTAAAATCGCAGGTTTTTTGCATTTTAATATATCGAATAACTTTGTTAAAATTTCCAATCAAGAAATAACAATATTTTATTTTTTCCATCTTTTTGCACCCAAATTTTCTTGGTAAAAACCCTAAAATGTCCTAAAAGGCCCTAATTTTTGACTTTTTAAAATATTTTAACAAAAATGTGGTCAATTTTATAAAAAACTAAAAGGGGTAAATTTGAAAAAAAAATTACAATGTTGGAATATTTCCTTTTTTGTTTTTACACACCAATAGAATTTCCGCATAAATTGGTTGCTTCGTTTGCGACTCGCGAGACATGCACTAATTAATTAAAGGAGCACTGTCACAAATAAAATTCTTATAACGCTGAATCATACCACTTTTTTGTACTGAACTGATTAAATTGAAATTTATAAATTTTGTCGAATTATTATGGACTCTGGAGAAGCCAACATATTAAATTTGAGGTGGATAGGTTTTGTATTAAAGTAAAATTCAGTCAGGGCGGTATACGAATCTAATTTGGGACAGTATGCTCCTTTAATGTTTTATTCTATATTCCACACTAAATTTTAAAAAGATTTTTAATAATATACTTAATTTCATTCTAAGAATTTTAAATTAAAAAAAATCAATAATTAAAACATTTTTATTTTATTGTTACATGTTAGATGCTGTTAAAAATACTTAAAAATGCCAATTATACACATGTCATTAGTACAAAGATTTATTTTAATTCTATTTCTTTTTGGATTTTTTTACATAACAATTGGTATTTTTACTTTAAAACATATGTATATTTTACTAAAATTATTTTAAATCTCTATAAAAACAAACATTTATTCTAAATTTAAATTGAATAACCTAATTTGAGAAAAAAAGTTTTATGGGCTTGTGTTGGTCTTTTATAATATTAAATTAAAAATGTTGTCTCCGGAGGGGGGGGGGTATGCAGGCCCTCGCAAATCGTCCTGAAAACACCCATTGCTGCTGTTCTGCCCCTTGACCTCACTTGGGGCTCTATCCACTCATAGCCCCCATTTCTGGGGACCCTCCCCCCCCCACACCCAAAAGCTACATTTTTTTTTTCCACTCTTTTTTTTTTTTAAGACACACACAAACACAAACACAAAAACCACAACACAAACGACAAAATCCAAAACCAAATATAAATACCAATTATTTTGTTTTGTTTTTTTTTTTTTTTACCCTCTTTTTTTTAGTTTTCGGTTTCAAAAAACTAATAAAGAAATTCGTTGTTTTTTTTTTTTTTTTTTTTTTTTTTTTTTTTTTTTTTTTGTATTTTTTTTTTTTTTTTTTTTTTTTTTTTTTTTTTTTTATTTTTTTTTTTTTTTTTTTCACATATTATATTCATTTATAATTGATTATCTCTTATCTATAGTATTATAATATTTTTTTTTTTTTTTTTTTTTTTATTTTTTTTTTTTTTTTAAAACATAAAAATTTTAAAAATTTTTTTTTTTTTTTTTTTTTTTTTTGTGTTTTTTTTTTTTTTTTTTTTTTACTTTTTTTTTTTTTTTTTTTTTTTTTTTTTTTTTTTTTTTTATAGAATTAGACTTAATTTTAATTGTGAGCTGAGCATTTTTAGTACTCAAATTAAATTAATTGTGAGCTTGAGCTTGATTATAACAATAAATATATGTGAGTACAATTGGTATTGAGCATTTGTGAGCCTGGCCATTTTTCAAAAAATACTTATGTATGTGTAATGTAGATAGATTTAGGAGGATCGTATAGTGGTAGACAGAGGAGATTGACTGTAGTCCCCAGAAACGGGGGCCCAGAAAAAGGGCATGAGTGGATATGAGTGGAGCCCCAAGTGAGGTAGAGGGGAGAGCACACAGCAGGATGGGTGTTTTCAGAAACAATTTCGGAGGTCAACTACCCCCCCCCCTACCAGAGACAACATTTTTAATTTAATATTATAAAAGACCAACACAAGCCCATAAAACTTTTTTATAACTAATTTAGGTTATTCAATTTAAATTTAGAATAAATGTTTGTTTTTATGAGACATTTAAAATAATTTTAGTAAAATATACATATGTTTTAAAGTAAAAATACCAATTGTTATGTAAGACAAAATCCAAAAATGGAAAATCAAATTGTATTTATATAAATCTTTGTACTAATAACATGTGTATATAATTGGCATTTTTAAGTACTTTTAACAGCATCTAACATGTAACAATAAAATAAAAATGTTTTAATTATTTGATTTTTTTAATTTAAAATTCTTTAGAATGAAATTAAGTATATTATTAAAAATCTTTTTTTAAAATTTATGTGGAATGAAATATAAAATAATACATAAAGAGCAACTGTCCAAACAAATAGATTAATTACGGCGCACCTAATAGAAAAGTTTTTACTTTTAAAATACAAAACCTATCCCCACCTGCAAATTTAATATGTTGCTTTCTCCAGAGTCCATAATAATTCGACAAAAATTTATAAAATTTCAATTTAATCAGTTCAGGTACAAAAAATTGTTATGATTCAGCTATTTATAAAAGTTTTATTTGTGACAGTACTCCTTTAATTAATTATGTGCATGTCTCACGAGTCACAAACGAAGCAACCGATTTATGCGGAAATTCTATTAGTGTGTAAAAACAATAAAGGAAATATTCCAACATTGTAATTTTTTTTACAAATTTACCCCTTTTAGTTTTTTATAAAATTGGACCACATTTTTGTTAAAAATATTTTAAAAAGTCAAAAATTAGGGCCTTTTAGGACGGGATTTTAGGTTTTAGGTTGCCAAGTTTTACAAATTTGGTTGAAAGATAGAAATAAAATCAAAATATTGTTATTTCTTGATTGGAAATTTTAACAAAGTTATTCGATATATTAAAATGCAAAAAACCTGCGATTTTAGTGAAAAAACCTGCGATTTTTAAATTAAAACAGTCGGCAGATTTTTGAAATGTGAAAAAATACAGAATTTATAAGTCTTTTAATCGTATGAAAAAATTTTTTAAATGAAATAGTATCGATTTTATTATTTTTACATGGTTTATTTCGACAGTGTTTTCAACAAAAAAAGCAAAAAATATAATTTTATAAACTGCCTGTCATGTTTGTTGAATGGTGTTTCTTTTCCACGTTTTACAAACAATGGGGTAACAATCTCAGAAGTTTTTTTCAAGAAAACACTACTATTTCGAAAAATAATTTTTTAATATCAAAATAAATCACGGTGTAAAAATATAGTTAAAAATACGACGCCTGTTATTTTTTTAAAAAAATATTTTTATAACACAATTTTTCGCTGCTAAGAAAACATTTTTTTCTGGATTAATGTTCAAAAAATATTTATTTCGGTTTTTTTAAAATGGTCTAAAGATATTTGAACAAAAAACAATTGCAAGGTTTTGGAGTGCAGGATAAAGTAATAGCAAAGGTGGATAATCTAATAAAGGTATGTCACAGCGGTCTGTAGCAGCGTGGTCATCATAAAATCCAATTCTGGCCGGACGTGCGGCTTCTGGGCCGGACATAGGGCTACTGGCCGGACGTGCGGCTTCTGGCCGGACGCGCCAAATAGAGCCCGAATTGGATTTTATGATGCACGCTAGCACAGAGCGCTATACCAGCCTACCTTTATTAGATTATCCACCTTTGATTTAGATATATTAGATTAAAAATACGACGCCTGTTATTTTTTTAAAAAAATATTTTTATAACACAATTTTTCGCTGCTAAGAAAACATTTTTTTCTGGATTAATGTTCAAAAAATATTTATTTCGGTTTTTTTAAGTCTAAGTGAACAAAAAAACAATGCAAATGGTCTAAAGATATTTGAACAAAAAACAATTGCGAAATGGTCTAAAGATATTTGAACAAAAAACAATTGCAAGGTTTTGGAGTGCAGGATAAAGTAATAGCAAAGGTGGATAATCTAATAAAGGTATGTCACAGCGGTCTGTAGCAGCGTGCATCATAAAATCCAATTCTGGCCGGACGTGCGGCTTCTCGGCGGAACAGCGTTACGGCTACTGGCGACGGACGTGCGGCTTCTGGCCGGACATGCGGGCCCGAATTGGATTTTATGATGCACGCAGCAACAGAACAAAAAACATAACTAAATAGATAACCTATGGTAACAGTCGAAATGGAAGACAAAAAAGTGCTTTACTGTATTTCTATGTGTTTATTCTGACAAACATCTTTTTTGTAAGAAATTTAAATAAAAGTGAAAAACCATAATAAAAAACATAATTGAATTTATCAAAAAAATTTTTAACTTTTGTGTAAAAAGTGACGTGTGACGCCAATATGATAAAACGGTTTTGGAATAGTCATAAAAAATGACACAATTCTTTGAGTACATTAATATTATGGCATAATAATCGCCTATTTTTCATTAATTCAAGTAAATTGAAATGGGTTTACGTGAATTTGGATAAATTGAGTTGTTCCATTATTAAATTAAAACCATGCTCCTTATTATAATTGGCGTCAATTAACAGAAGAATATGACTTTAAAATAAAAATGCCATTTAAATAAACTAAAATTATGTTGTTATAATGGCATATTCTAACGAGAGTTTTTATTCAGGAGTTACAAATCTTTTGGTAAAATATAATATATTTTTTTATTGTTAGGGTCAAGCTCACAATTAAGCTAATTAGCTATGATTGATAATTAGCTAATTAGCTAATGGGCTATGATGCCTCCAAAGGGTATCTCAAACCTCCTTTGCACAGGAAAGAATGTTTAACATATGGAAACAGTTTAACATAGAAAGAGCCCTTTTTGGCAGAAAGTATCTGGTTTTTTCTCATACTTTTCACTGGATAGGATGTCAAAAACAAAAAAAATTTTGATTAAGATTTTAAAAAAAGTATCAGCCTTTCTCAGGAAAAAACTAAACTATTTTGAATCTAGCTGCATTTTACACTAGAAAAAATGTATAACACGTGTACATTTTTATTGCGAGGGTTATAAATAGGAATATCCCATCCTAGAAAAAAACTATCTCGGCTCTTCCCATCAATACATTACGCAGGAAAAGATTTCTAGCACAGGAGTTTTTTCGCTAAAAAAAGTTTTCAAAAAGAATAGCCCATCCTATATTATCTCATGTTCAGGGGAGTTGTGTTACAAGATTGTTTATGGTTTCTTCATAAATCGTCGTTACTATGGAAAATTAGCCACATTTATTATAAAATACATGCGACTGTGACTCAATTTGGATGTCTAATAGCACCTTGTTATCTACGGAATGAGTCACAGTCGCGTGTATTTTATAATGACAGTGGCTCATTTTGCCGTAGTAACGACGAA
Organism: Microlaimidae sp. YZB2_3; assembly: GCA_030248175.1. Lineage (NCBI taxonomy): Eukaryota > Metazoa > Nematoda > Chromadorea > Desmodorida > Microlaimidae > Microlaimidae sp. YZB2_3. The sequence continues at coordinate 12,963 of JASAMX010028214.1, forward strand.
ATGTATATTTTGCTGGGAAAAAGTTTCCAATCCGCTACAAAAATCCATAATTTTTTGCCCCATTGCGCAAATTGTCATACGAATCTAAAGGATCTACGACACGACGGTCATTCGACACGACGTTCCCGCGACACCACGGTCCCGAGACACGACGATTCCGATGGAGTACGACACGACGGTGCCGAGGCGCGACACGACGGTCCCGCGAAACGACGGTCCCGAGTACATCATACGTTTCTTGCAGATGGAAACAATGTGACGTTTTCATTAAGAAAATGCCCGTTTTTCTACCTGCTATTGTCATCAAGGTTTAACGTAGAGCTTAAACAGCCAACAGTTTTAACAGCCACCTATGTATATCCACGCCGCAATATTTTAAATAAGCGTTTTTACTTGTATTAATTTTTAGTAAACGATTGGTTAACCGTTGTAAAATTATATACTATTTTACAAAATATAAGTAAATTCATAGCATTTACGGCATTATAACTTATTCTGTTAAATGTCTTGAATTGCATTCAAACGTAATTAAAGTACTCGTTACTCATTATAAGCAAAAATTTGTAGCTTGTTTAAAGAGAATAAATCCACTTTTAGATTTTAAATCGAAAAAAAAAATCAACTTTAAAGAGTACAACAGAATAGATAAAAAATGTATTCAAATTATCTTTAACTTAAAATAGTAAACTTTTAAAATTATTTGTTTATTTTATTCGTGGAGCATTTTTTTCGGCAGCATTTTTTCGTACCCTCTCTATTCCTGCGACCGTCGTGTCGTACCTTTCGCCTCCCGGGACCCTCGTGTCGCGGAACCGTCATGTCTTGGAACCGTCGTGTCGCGCTACCGAATCTAAACTTTTTCTTAATCACATTGAGTGGACTAGAGTGGACTAATTATATTTGTACGAATTATTTGTTTTTAAATTTAATATTCTTATTTCTACGTTTCTGCTTTTAAAATAACTGTATATTATTTTTAGAGCCCCCACACGGGTATGGAATTTCCGAATTTTACGATATGCACACTATCAAAAATAAACAAAACAAAACTGTTAAGCATATTCCCCGACTTGGACACAAATGTCGCTTCGTTCGCAACAACCAGTTTTATTTCGGCTTACGGTAAATTTAAGCTTTTGATTGCGTGGACTGTGTTTGATTTTTAAAAAAAATTGTTTTTATACTAAACTCAACGTTAATTAAAGTTACTGTATGTAACGTACTTAACATACCGTAGTGGTACCTAAAGTATGCACCGTAGTGATTTGGATTACGAATTTCTTTTGCGGTTAAAGGGAAGCAAGACAACATATATAATTTAATAACTTATTACCGATTGTAGTTTTGGTTGTATCAAGAATATATAACACAAGAGAATGTCCGACTGTACACTAAATTTTTGACAAAAATTGTGCGAGAAAAGTCGCACTTTCGAATTCGTGTGCGACTTTTCTCGCAAAAAACCGCCATTTTCTGCAAGTTTTCCCGCGCTGCGATTTTTTACACAGTGTTAGTTTTTTCGCAGTGGGGACTGCGACTTCTTTCGCATTCTATGCTGCTTTATTCGCACTGCGATTATTTTCGCACTGCGAGCCTTGCCGCGCAACAAAAAAAAATAAAAACAAAGCGGAGCGAAATTTTTTTGTTTAAATGAGTAAATGTCGTTTTTTTTAACCTTAAGGTGTTTAAACTTTTTAGTTTTAATAAAATAAAGTAACTTTCCAACGTTTTAAAAGTAAATAAAACAAGTTACGAAGTGTTTTACTCCATTGAAAATGACTACCAGCGTCTGTATTTTTTTTGTTGCGCGGTCAGGCTCGCAGTGCGAAAATAATCGCAGTGCGAATAAAGCAGCATAGAGTGCGAAAGAAGTCGCAGTCCCCACTGCGAGAAAACTAACACTGTGTTAAAAATCGCAGCGCGGGAAAACTTGCAGAAAATGGCGGATTTTTGCGAGAAAATTCGCACACGAATTCAAGAGTGCGACTTTTCTCGCAAAATTTTGGTCAAAAATTTAGTGTACAGTCGGACATTTTCTTGTGTTATATATTTTTAGTTGTATTAATTATTATCAACTTAAGCGAAAATGGACTAAAGACAAATTTTATCAGAGTGAAAACGGTAAAGTAACCACTCGTTTGTCAAGAAAATATCACGTGCGGAGAAACACCTGACGTAACTTAATAATAATTGGTTACATCATCCCTGCCAACGTTTTTTTATTATTTTTATTCTCTCGCGTTTATTCTTCTTTTCTTCCTGACGGCGAGCGGTTACGTTCTTAATTTCAGCCTAAAGGATTTTAACTTTAAGATTAAAAAAAACCATTCGATAAAACTGAAAAATACTTAGTGTGAACGTGCATTTCAAAGTAAAAAAATTCTGTCCTTTACTTTGAAATGCAATTCTGAAATTTTGAAAATCTTACCAAAGAAATTCTGTCCATTTTTAGTTCACAAGTTAAAGCCAAAACTAGTACTAAATTCATTGACTACAATTACCTAAAAACTACATCTTATGTGTTTTAAAAAAAACACATATGTGTATTTAATTCGTTACATTTTAATTTTTATTGTGTTTTTAATATTGGTCATGATTACAGGATGTTTTTTTAATTTTTCAAGTAAACAAACGAAATTTTACTAGTGTAGCTAAAACAGACAATCGCTTTTGTTTAAACTAATTTATTTTTTAATATCTCAGGTACTGCTTTATTGGATCTAGGCTATTTTTTCAAGAAGAAACATCAGTGTGAAAAAGCTCTCAGCAGATTTAGATGCGCACCTTGGGAAGCACGGCCCTCTACTAAATTTTTTTTGAGGTTTGAAAATTTTGTTTGCATTGAGCGAATATTTAGGATGAAATCAGGAATTAAAGCCGTTTTGTTTAGCTTTTTTTCATTATGCTACACTTGCTTGTACAGCAGTATTGTAAGTGTTATTTTCCTGTGGTACTCAAATATGACAAAATATCACCAGTAACACTTACAGAATAGCTAATATATTCATTTACCACTGTTACAGACTTAATTCAGTAGTGTTGCAGTACTAAATGCTGCAGTAAGTACTGCAACAGTACTGTTTTGAGAAAAGTTATTTAATGCTCAATTCAGTATGCAGTTTACAGTTTTATATTAATATCAGTGGTATTTTTCTGTACTAATAGCCGATCGAAAATCAACAGTAACACTGTTGTTGTTGTTTTTGGCCCAACTCCTCCGTCATTCCGGGGGTCTGAGTAGGTCCAGGAATGTGGCGGCTCCTTTAGGTTGTCGCCATAGGTCTTTTGTTCTCAGCGCCGTGGGTTTAGCTGTGCAGTTGAACAGATGTTTGGTGTCATGGGGGCCCTTTAAACAGTGTGGGCACCGGTCTGGAATGTTGCTTTCAATCCTGTGTTGGTAAAAGTTTAGGAGTCTGTAGTATCCAGACCTCCGCTGCAATAACGTCGTTCTGCTGAATCTTAGTAGGTCTTTTTCTGAACTATCTATCTCTGGTGGGCGACGTCCCAGTACTGGATTCGGAGCATATGCAGCGATCGCTGAGGTTACAGTCTGTCTGTGTACAACGGATTTCGCCTTTTTGAGTTTCTTTATCATTGGGGACGCCAACGATTAAGTTCTCAACTGATGCTCGATAGGTGTTGACAAGATCTCGTTTCATGTGTCTAGGCGCTGCTTCTGCTTGAAGATGTTTATGTCCAGGATGATTAGGATCGAAGCAATTTATGAGGTATTGTTTTGATATCATCATAGAATAGCTCGCTACTTATCCAGTACTGTTGCCATACTCGACGCAGTACTGCTTTAGTAGCCATGCTTTAGTTGTAGCAGTATTTTTCTGTGTAATTTTTATATGATGGAAGACCACCAGTATGGCTGTAGTATTCCAATGGTGTTACCTTCATAGATGAACAGTTGGGACATAATGGGGTCCACCCTTAACTTTAAAATTTTAGGCTCTCCACGAAAAAAATGCAGGGTTTCACTTTTCATCAAGGGTTTCAAAAAAATTCACTCTCTCTCCATATTTTTAATTTTTTATTTTCTTGACTCGTTTTCCTTCTCTTAAATTTTTCCACAAAACCAATTAATGAATTAATATACTAGACCCCATTGACGCCCCTCTTGATTTCAAATTCTTTTACGCCGGGTGAAACACCACAAGAGCCCAGAGGGGATCTGACCTCCCCTTTCCCTTAAAACTCCTCTCTAGAAATGAAAATGAGATTTATCAAAGTAAAGCCCTTCTAGCTCCTCGAACCGTGTTCCTCAATGGTTACCTTGTTTAAAAATTACTGTTAACCTACTCAATGTAGTACTGTTTTAATTGTCAATGCACTAGTTTAGCAGTATTGTAAGTAGTATTTTTTAACAACTCTGATGGTTTAGGGTCGATAGAGCCGAGAGAACTTGGAGCCAAAAATAAAAATCGCTAAAACGTACCTATACCTAAGCCTAAGCAAAGCCTGAAAAAGGTCCCAAAAATTT
>JASAMX010028215.1:0-14485 GCA_030248175.1 Microlaimidae sp. YZB2_3
TATGTACTTGGTTCAGTTCATATTGCTCTAAAACTGCAAAAAAGTTCGCGATGATGGCGTCATCATAGGTCAAAAATGGCGTCATAATTTTAGGGTACTTTTTCCATTTTTGGCAGGGGGGCAAAATCCTCCAATAAAACGGGGGGACATTTTAGGAACCGTGCACAGGTCTGTACATTAATCAGTTTAGGTTTTTCTTCGGACAGCGATGCTGGCAGAGGCGACGAAGTGGACGGAAGGAGAAAGGACAACAACGTCCGGAGGCAAGTCTCCGCCGCTTTCAAACTCAAGTCCATTTGTGGCAGGGCGCTGAATGAGGATACCAAAGGTTTGATTATTTAATTTAAGGCTTAAATTGGCATTACTGTGGGGTTCAGTTCATCTTTTAAATTTTTGAGAATTTCGTCATAAATTAAAAAAAAATATGAACTAAAATTTGGGTTTGAAACTTATATTTTAGTTTTTAAAGTGCGGCTAGCATTGTATTTGGACTTGAGATTAAATATAATCTTTTGATTATGCAATTAAACTAGGAAGTTTTCGTCACTTTAATTGGTATGGAGCATTATATTTGAGGATATGATCATAAACTAATTTAATTACATACTAACGCCTCATTATTTCTGTCAAATGTAATTGTTCCTAAACTTAAGCGAAATAAATGCTTCCGTAAAGCCCTAAACTGACAAATCATTGCTGCTTTGACAAAAATAGTCCAATGTCTATTAATTTGAGAAAGTATTTCAATATTGTTGTTGAAATAAAATCTTTAAAAACTTTTGGACTCGAAGATTCGAGATTTCTTCGACCTTTTCTGTCACATCCCAAAAAAAACCTGAAATAGCGAAGCATTTTATCTTTGTATACTAGTTTTTTATTATATTATTTAGTTTACCTCACTTTACTCAGTTTACCTCACTTTACTCAGTTTACCTTAAAATTTTTTTGGTTATTTCATTTTCAATATTATTGTTTCGTTTATATTATTATCTTAAAGAAGGATTTAGAACTCACATCTTCTCCCTGCAATCTCCTAATAGGGGTGGGGCCTTGTCTAAACTCTACATTAACAACAGTGTTGGTATATGGCATAGGTGGGCAGCCTCCCGGATTTCGGGGATAATACCTGACCCCGAAATTTGGGGGGGGTGTCCCAAAAATTTTTTGGGGTATACCTCAAATACCCCATTTTTAGCGTTTTTAGTAGTAGTTTTTAGTAGTGGGTAGTTTTTAGCGTTTTTAGTAGTGCAAGGAAAGTGGTACAAATTTCACACACAATAGTGCTGTTTTTGTCCACTGCTTTGCTAGATGGAAAACTGCCATTTGTGGCCGACATAGAGGTACAACAACCTTTTTCTAGCCATGTAAAGCTGGACTTATTTCTATGAGAGAAAAGATCCACCAACCAGGTGGTACCCGTAGCCCCCTTGGGTTCTGCCCGAACGTCAGCACAGCATGGTCCTGGTGGCTCAATGGCACTCCCTTTAGGCTGTAGCCCCAACCTTTTAAAATTTGGGACAAAGAGTCTTCAACCTTGGGGGTGAAAATGTTTTAGCTCCCTGCTGGCTTGTTTTGCGCCTGCCCTTTGCATAAAATCCTCAGGAGAGATAAGTTATAGGCTATGCAACAACAAAAACAACCTTTTAAAATTACTAAAAACTCAATACTAAACACGTTAAAAAATAAGGTTAAGTTGAAGCACCCATAAAAATCTGGGAGGTGCCCACGCCCTTTTTTGTCTCTTTAGATTTAAAAAAAAAGAAAATAATTTCTAGTGAAATTTTTTTGAAGAATATAGCATATCGCAAAGCAATTTATAAATATAAATAAAATCTAACAATATAGCAAGCTTGTTTATTTTGAATTTAAACTTATATTTCAACCCTGTTTATTTTAGCATTTTACGAAGAACTCTACGACGGTTTGCACCGGGGAATTTCAGAGCGTCTCTCTACTGAAACGTTGATTGTCGAGCTCAACTCTTTAAAGTGAGTTTTTGCCGTTATTTCCTGTTGCGATCGTCGTTTGTGGAAACTTGATACCAGAGTAATGCGGAGTTACAAAATGGGATTTGGATCTGAAGACACTTAGAACCGTGGTTGAAAATTGGAGCTGCAAAATGTGAATTTCGGAATTGAATTATTTTGGAGCCGAATTAATAAGTCACTTTTGAAGTTGTTTATAAAATCTTTTTAAAATTCAATAAACTACCCGGGATTTTTACTTCCTAAAAATTGGATTGAATGTAATGCTGACAACGCTAAAATTGGGCTTTTAGAAGATAAAACAACCCTAAAAACTCTTTTTTGGTTTTTTCTTCTACTTTACTAAATATTTTTATATTGTGTTAACCTTCTCTCATTTTATATTAAAATAATTAAAAACTTATGCGACTACCAAATAGAATATACTAAGAACAGACTTTGCAGCACCTCCCCCCTCCCCGGGGGAGAAGGGCCAAAACCTACCGCAAAAACGGTAAAGAAAATCGGCGACTAAGCTAAGCTTAAGCAAAATCTAAGCTAACTTAAGTTAAGCCTTAGCGAAACTCAAGTCTGAGTAAAACTCAAGCCTAAAGCCTAAGTCTAAGTAAAACCTAAGCCTAAACAAAAACTAAGCTTAGTCTAAAGGCTGGTTCATACTTATGTAAAAACGTCCTTTGGACAAAATCCAAAGGACAAACACAGCGTATAAACGTATGTACAAACGTCCTTTGGACTTTGTCCAAAGGACGTTTTTACATAAATATGAACCAGCCTTAAGCCTAAGCAAAACCTAAGCCTAAACAAAAACTAAGCTTAAAGTCTAAAGGTCTATTCATACTTATGACAAAACGTCCTTTGGACAAAGTCCAAAGGACAAACCAAAACGTCCTTTGGACAAGCCAAAACGTCCTTTGGACTTTGTCCTTTGGACGAAGTATGAACGCTACTCAGAATTTGTCCTTTGGACAAAGTCCAAAGGACAAAATCCAAAGGGAAAAGTCCAAAGGGAAAAGTCCTTTGGACTTTGTCCTTTGGACAAAATCCAAAGGGAAAAGTCCAAAGGACAAAAGAAGTATGAATACGTTGTCCTTTGGACTTTTCCCTTTGGACTTTTCCCTTTGGACTTTTTCCTTTGGACTTTTCCCTTTGGAATTTGTCCTTTGGACAAAGTCCAAAGGACTTTTGTCCTTTGGACTTTGTCCAAAGCACGTTTTGTCATAAGTATGAATAGACCTTAAAGGCTGATTCATACTTACAGCGCATAAACGTATGTACAAACGTCCTTTGGACTTTGTCCAAAGGACGTTTTTACATAAATATCAACCAGCCTTAAGCCTAAGCAAAACCTCTAAGCCTAAGCAAAATCTGAGCTAAGCCTAAGCACAACCTAAGCAAAACCTAACCTAACCCCTCCCCTGTCATTTTCGGGGTAGGTTTTGGCCTTCGGAGGGCGAAGGGGCGTTTGACAGGGACGCATTTTTAAAAAGGAAATAGGCGAGAGGAGTTGAAGCCTGAAGGTAATTTTTTTCTAAAAAAAGAATGCGTAAAAAAGGCAAGAAATCTGAAATTTTCGTAAAAAATTGATCAGAAATGGCGAATGTTTTTTTTTTGGTATTTATTGGTGTTCGAGCTCGGTAGGGGTCTCAAAGACGACGCGGACTGTGCAAAAGTCTGTAAAAATCAAGCTAATTTCACCGCAATCGTTAAAATAGCGTGTGAAGAAAACTTTTTTTACCTGCTAACATCTTTTTAAATGGTAAAATTTTTCTTTAACAACCCTTTAACCAAATTTAATTTTAATGTTATATCGCTTTTTTAAACTTGTAAAATAATAAGTAAACAAGAACTCTTGTTGTTGTTGTTGTTGTTGAATAATCTGAAACTTATCTTCCCTATACAGATTATGCAAAGGGCAGGCGCTAAGACAAGCCAGGAGGGGCAAAAATGTTTCACCCCTATGGTTAAGACTCTTCGTCCAACATTAATAACGATGTTGGCAACCTTTACCGCTAGAGTGTTCACTGCATGCAGTGTTCACCCATTCCGAGGTCTTTGTCTAAAGGATTTTTTAAGTCGCGCCCAATATTGATCTTACTATTTAACGTCGTACATGGTCAGTATAGGTGTTCCTGCAAGGCCAGTGCTACAAACTCCAAACACAATGGAGCTGTATTTGTCCACTGGTTTTCTAGATGGAAAACTGCCATGTGTTGCCGACGTGCAACAACAAACACTCTAGCCATGCCACGCTGGACACATTTCTATAAAAGAAAAGATCCAGCAACCAGGTTTAGGTGGTAGTGGAACCCGTAGGCCCGTTAGGTGCTGCCCAAAGGTCAGCACAGTCCTGGTGGCTGAATGGCACCAAGAACTCTTAAGGACGAGTGGAATGTTTGTTTAGATTGACGTACAATATCGCCATTCAAGACCTGCATCAGTTGTTAGCAAGGGCTCTGCTTGAAATGTCCGTCTTCATAGCTGCTAATCGGTCTGACAACAACGTACTAACAGCCAGTAAAACTGTATGTCTGTTTGCTCGTTTGTTTGTTTGTTTGTTTTGTACTATATCGCAATTAGTAAGACATAAAAAAATCATAATCAGTATAAAATCAACGAGAATCTGATTCATAACGTTGATAAGTGATATCAAAGATAAAAAGAGTCACAATTGCAAGGTATTTTATAAAGATTCTGACCCATTGTAATTGAAGTATTTTTTTAAGTAATAATTAAGTGCGCAATAACCGGCTACTTGGTTTCTTTGTGAATCCTTGAGACAATACTGGGTACGGGGGGTTAACCACTCTCCCAATTCTAAAATGGGGTGTGTTTAACCACCCCCCACTCAGAAGTGGGAGGGGGAAAAAGGTTACCCCCCCTCCAAGTTTGGAAAAATGAAGAAAAAAAATGTCTTTGAAAAATGACTTGTAACTACCTTCAAACTTAAGTTTTAAGTCAAAATGAATGGTTTAAGCAGTAAAAAGTTTAAAAAAGCAATAAAAATTTTAACACCCCCCTTAGTTTGGAGATTAACCCCCACTCCAGACCAACTTGCCGATGTATGCTTGAGACCATTTGTATTATTTACATTATTACTTATGATTTTTTTTAAATTAAGGTATAATTACTTTTCAATGTGTTGGTGTGTGTTTGTACGTCAGTGACGTAGTCAAAATTAAAAAGTCGACTAAAATATTTTTGTAACTTTTCTTTAAAATTATTTTTGTTAAAAAAATTTGATACAAAAATATTTCTGGTTATTTCAGCATTATTTTAATAAGGCGTAAAATGAGGTCGATCAAAAAATAGAACATTATAAAAACCGTTTTAATTAGATACAAAAACGTTAGACTTAAGAACATAAATGGTCAAGTTGGTCCGGAGTGGGGGGTTAAATTGGGGGGGGGGGGTTAAAATCCGAGAAACGCAAAATACTCATATCGTTTTTTTTTCTGGACTGCATTTTACCCATATCATTTTTCGATTTTAAAGAGAAAATAGGTAAAAAAACGTTAATTTTATTTATTGCATTTTTGAGCTTTTTACTGTTTAAAACATTTTTTTTGACCTCAAAACATAAGTTTGGAGGCAGTAAGAAGTCATTTTAAAGACATTTTTTCTTCATTTTTCCAAATTTGGGGTAACCTTTTCTCCCCCCCACTTCTAAGTGGGGGAGGGGGGTTAAACCCCCCTTTTCAGAATTTGGGGGGTTAACCCCCCCTTTCCAACCCCCCCGCAGCCCATGTATGCTTGAGGAATGTGAGGAGATTTTGGCTTTTATAGGTTGTGGATCCGCTTAAAGGGGTTGTTCAACATTACATCAAAACTGAGGATTCAGAAGCAAATTTTTTGGAAGCAATTGAGGTAATTTTGTTTGACAAAACTATTTTTGGTTTAATTTTTATTTATTTTGTTTATTTGATTTTATTTTTATTTATATTTTTATGCAGTTAGTTGCAGAAGTTTAGAGATAAGAATAAGATTCTTATAATTTTTTTAAAATTAATGTGGTATTTTTGTATTCAAAAAACAATTATGCTGTCGGGCAGAAATATCTTCTTTTTTTGAATTATTTTAATTTGAAATAGTTGGTTAAAAAGTTTTAAAGAACACCAAAAAATCCGTATTTTTACCACAAATGCACAAATTTAAAATTTTGGTTGAAAAAATAGGGTTTTATGGTGATTTGAAAGAAAAATTTTGAGCAGCACTATTATGTTAACAGGTTTCAAACAGATTAAGAAAACTAAATATTTTTCAGAATCTGAAAGGGCAAAGAATTTTTTAAATCAGTTTATTCAGTAAAATTGACTAATAGAAGCATTATTCTATTTAGAGTAATTAAACGAAAATATCTCGGTAAGTTTTAAATGGATCAGAAAAATAAGGTATTTTGGCAAGCTAGAAAAAAATTTCCCAAGGCCTTGCTAGGCATTCAGGGAAAATTTTTAAAGTCGGTTTCACCCGTTAAAAATGACTAATCAAAAACCGGATCATTCAAAGGACTGTACCGTCAAAGCAAAATGAAGTAAAAATACTGATCAAAATGTGCGCGTGCGTGCTTTTTTAATATATACGCGGAAAACCTCACGAGCGAAAAAGATAATTTGTTTTGAAAAAAAAACAACTCAGTGTTTATTTTATCGTAATGCAAAAACCTGACTAAAATTAAACCTCACTTATTACCCCGTTCACTTAATGCCCTTTTTCCCCAATACAACCGCGAAATCTTCGTACGAAAAAGGTGAAACCTTCGTTTCGTCTCACCGTGGTGGTATTTTCGTATGACAAATGTCGTACGTAAACCTTACCGCGGTAAACTCTACGCATGACCTAAGTCGTACTTCCGTCATACATAATTTTTTGTGCGCGAATAGTGCCCAGTGAGCGAGCAAATTGAAATGATTAAAGCTGTACGGTAGCAATATGCAAATTTTTGCAACATGAAATATCCTACGTAATACACTGTATCCGTGAGAAAAATCTGCATATTGCTACCGTACAGCTTTAACCATTTCAATTTGCTCGCTCACTGGGCACCACTCGCGCAAAAAAATTATGTATGACGGAGGTACGGCATAGGTCTTACGAAGGTTTCACGGTTGTAACCGAGGAAAAGGCAATTACGGGAACGGGTTAAGGTATAATTTGTTTGTTTATTATTCCAGGAGTACGCCATTTTGCGGGCAGAATTCTGTTCCGCTCTGGGCCAGTGCCTTCATCACTTCTACGAAGAAGATATCCTGTCAGAAGAGTCCATTTTGGCCTGGTACGAGGATTTGGAGGGAGATAACGCGGCCGCCGTTAAACCAAAGGTAGGGGGCGCTCAAGTCGCTCGGGAAACAAGCGTAACGTAAATATTTTCGCATTAATCCTGTTATGTAGGGTTATATTTTGAGATAAAACTTTGTACTCCGTTAAAAGGGTTGTTAAAATATAACTTAATCAAACCATTAGTATTGAGTGAAAAGGGGGATTATTCTACTTCTAAACTACTTTAATTTTTGACGTAAGCATCATAATGTAGAAAAAAAAGTGTATTAATTTAAGATTATAAAATTTTCAGGTTGACGCGTTTATCACGTGGCTCAAGGAAGCAGAAGAAGATAGTGATTAAACGTTATATTGCTTTTCTTATTATATTGTTATTTTAACGTAATTATTAATGTTTTATTGGTGATTTAACAAACAACAACACAAATTTAACAATTTTATTAGTATGAACATCAATATTAATGATGAAAGTGGTTTTTGAATTTGAACAACAGCGCATTTTTTTCTTTTTTGGTATTTTTAATAGTTAACTTTTTTTTAATGATCCAACCTGATATGTTGGTTTCGTATTTCGTGTTTAAAATAATATGCTTGTACTTGTTTCTGTGTTTAGTACTACTTGTTTATTTCAAAAAAGGATCTGCAATATTATGGGAACCGTTATAATTATGACGTGTTTAAGAAGATAGTTGTTCTGAAAAATAGAAATAATACCATTAATTTTTAAGTTGTAAAAAATACTTTAAACCGAGTCACTTGTTTTGTTCTGTGTATTTGGCGAATTTTGGTGAGCAGTTCATCCCAGTGGCGTGCCCAGGATTTCATTTCGGGGGGGGGCGATCTGGAGGGGGGGTAATTACTAACCCTGAAGGAGGGTCTGGGGGCGGCAGCCCCCCAGATATGGGGGGTCTGGGGTCCAGATATGGGTTTGGGTCTGGCGAGAGCCCCCCAGCAGGGTCAAGGGGCAGAGCCCCTTGTCAGGGCGGTCCGGGGGGCAGAATGCCCCGGGGGGAAAAATTTTTAATTTAAGGCGCTAAAATACACTAGAAATTTTGATTCTAGGACACGAGGGTAGTGGACACGAGGGTACCGGACACGAGGGTACTGAGCTAAGAAAAAATACATTTGCCACAAATATGTAAATTTTTTAAACTGAATGAACCGAACTAAATTTTAATCGTTTGAACGTGAAGACAATTAAACGTTACATAAGTCGTTTCGTTTTTAATTATAAATAACATTTTTTCTTGCTTAAATATAATGCAATTTAATAATCGAAAACTACGTAAATTGTTTAAAAAACATTATACCAAAACATGAAATTTTTAAAGGTTATTTTACACACAATTTATACCATGGGTTTTTAATAAAAACAATGATAATGTTTAAAACTATCTCCGAATCTCTGAAGCTTCGAAACCCTGCCTTTGGAAAAACTAAAGAATTATTATTAAACAACCATGAGTGGAATGTATTACGCCAAGAAGTTATTTAATTACTGTGTTTTTTTCTAAATCATATACTCGTACGAAAATGCAAAGCGAGTTTCAGTTTTCTGCTGTCGTTTTTATATTTAAACTCCTTTCATCGACTCTTGATTAAAATAATTGAGTTTTTTTGATAAAATATTTAAAAATAATAACTCCGGCATTTTTAAGAATTCTTTTTTTTCAACACACCACGAAAAATAACCACAAAAATGTTTTGACAGCACAATCAAAGCATAACAACAACCTTAATGCTTTATCTTTCAAGTCGTCACATAGATTCTCAAGATTTTTAAAGCTAGTTATTATATTAAAAAATTCAAATTACACGAAAATGATTTAATGTTAAAAATAATTATTTTTGTTTTATGTCTTCTCAATAATTTTATTTTTATAATCCTCTTTTATAAGTCAGTCAAACAACTAAATGATATTTAAATATAATAAACTATTGTTATGCAATAAGTTTATTCCATTTTATGCGGGAAGGTTATGTTTTTTGCTCGTCAGTACCCTCGTGTCCAGTACCCTCGTGTCCCCTTGCAAAATGAATCGATTTTGCTGCCAGGTTGCGGTGAACGCAATTTTTTTAAGCCCAGTACCTTCGTGTCCAGTACCCTCGTGTCCAGTACCCTCGTGTCCAGTACCCTCGTGTCCCGTTCCCGAAATTTTAGTTCCAGGGCGCTGTTTCATAAAAGTTCCCAACATGCTGTTTTTTTGTTGAAGTCCATTTCTTTTTTTTAGAAAGCTACAAAGAAATGAAAATGCAATAGACTTTTGGAAAAACTTATAAAAAACCAAAAATTTGCATAAATATTGATTGCAAAAATCCCTATGCTTTATCATAGGATTTCATTTCTTTGTAAATATTTACAAAGAATCAAATGTTAGTAACATTTATGAAACAGCGCACAGATGACACTTATTTCAAAATATATAAAAATATAAATATAAAAACAAAAAAAGTAACTTTAGCGGCGGCTATTATACAAAATTGTCGTAGCGGCCGCCGTAAAACTACATACGTATACTTTTCTTATGTTATACGGGATGAACTTCATAAGAAAAGTATACGTATGTACAGTTTTACGGCGGTCGCTACAACAATTTTGTATAATAACCGCCGCTAAAGTTATTTTTTTTTGTTTTTATACTTATATTTTTATATTGTATTTTGTTAGCTTTTGAGCTTTTAATTTCATTTCAAAAGTATTTTCTTTGTGAAAATTCCAACGAATTTCAGAATACGAACAGCAGGGCTAAAATCGTTGATATTGCTTTAAGAAGAACAAGTCTTTAATTTAATGTATTTTGTTTGTAATTGAAAATTCAATGTGTCAAAATTGAGAGATTAAGCCTTATTTTTGCTCTAGAAGACTACAAATGGGTTCTTTCATCTTTGTTTTATTGTGCCCTTGTATGCGTGACGCATTTGTTGTAGCGTACTGATAAAACTATGGTTGAAACCTAAATAATAGTGTTTTTATGTTAAATAAGATTGACTAATCTTATGCCTTGTTTTTTTTCTAGAAACGAATAAAATTATTTATTTGATCAGTTTGAAACTGCAACAGTTTATTTTCAACAACAAGAACATTGATAGGGTAGTGCATTTAATTTCGGCACTTTTTCGTTTTTCCAATGTAACCTTTCACTGTATGGGCTTATTTTCATGTTTGATAGCTCATTTTAAAGCTTTTACGATACTGCGTTGCGTCATAAAAATTCACTACAAAAGTTGTTTTTTTACTTAATTAAGTCAGTTTTAAAAAAAATGGAAAATAGCCGAAATTAAATGTATTTCGGCACTTTACAAACAATCGATTGTTTCTCAGTCAAAAAATCATCATTTTCAAAAATTTAAAAGCCTATGATTATCTCCAGACAGTTTTCTTTAATTTAAGCTTTTGCTTGTTGTTCAACGTGTAACTGGCAAAAAGTTACAGCTAAAGTGCTAAATGGTATCAAAATGAGGAAAATTTGGGAAAAAAGTGCATTTAATTTCGGCACTTTTTAAAAAGACCCCCTTAATCGAGTTTAAGTGCAGTGCTATAACTCCTACACATTTCAACGTTGTCTTTTAACTATTTACAACTACAATTTAACACCCGACCACCAAATTCAACCCGTTTTTACCTACAGAAATAGTGTGCCGAAATTACACTTTTATTTTATAACGATTGCTCACCACAGACGCAACGTAGAACCACGGGGACTAAAAATTCGGAAAATAAACTAAATTTTACCAGGACAGTTTAATTTTTAAACCAATTTATTGCGTAATCATGAAATGCCCATGTTCTAAAAACGAGTAACAATTTTTTTATTATAAATCACACAATTTCACATAAAACTATCATAACATAACAAAAAAAAGCTCACGACAGTCATCTACGTATAATTAGCTCTGATTTGAGCTATCAAACGTCGTATTCCGTCCAGGATTACCAAAGTTATAGTCTAAAATCCAAAAAGCGCAATTGGGAAAAGTGCCGAAATTAAATGCACTACCCTATTGTACATCTAATGACTAAATGAAGGGTTTTTTATTTCCGCTTAATGAAGGGGTTTTAAATATACTCGCAAATTATTGTTTTTAAGGTAGAACTTCACAGTTTTTTTTTTGACGACAGATCTTTTTGAATTACATCTTACTATACGTAGTTTGACCTGCTGATTCAATTTTTGACATTCATTTTTCTGTAAAAAAAACGTTATCGTCCACAATCATCAAATAACATCAATAAAATACATGTCAAAAATACAAAACATTAATAAAGTTTATTACCAAAAATATTCTATTTTTTCATTTTCTATTTAGCGTATATTAAATAATAAAATATTTTTTTTTTAATTAAAAAGCTAAAAATTAAAAAAAAAATTTTTCGGCGTTAAAAATACGGTAGAAAACTCGAACCCCTGGATACGAGGATCCGATCGCGACGTACTAACCACTCGGCTACTGGGTCCTCTGGGAATATGAATTAAAAGGAGCTGTTAAAGGAATGGTTCAAAATGTAGTTTCTCGGGGTCAATTAAAAGAAAATTAAACGAAAATTAAAAAAAAATTGATTCGTTATTTTTAAACGAAAGTTTGGAAATAGTTAGATATAGACTTTTACCATTTTTGTATTATAAACGATTAAAAAAGGACTTCAGGATTTTTTTACTATATATTTTTGTAAAAAAGGTCTTTTTTGCAATTTAAAAAAAATCCTGAGATCATTTTGAACCCAAACCACCTCTGAAAGTTGCCCCCTACATTACCCTAATTTATTATAAAATTTCGCCCCAAAATAACGAATCAATTTTTTTAAAAGGCCTTATTGCGGTTTTTAGAGGTAGAATCCATGGACATCTGTTGCGAACTGGACAAACTTTTCGGTGATGTTTTTATAACCACTGGATAGCACAGATTCTTAACTTTTTATAGCACCCCACTTTTATGGGCCAAAAATTAATATTTATGATAATATGCGACTTGTAGTCCAAGTGGTCAAAACTGTGAAGTTCTACCTTAAATAAGGTTTACTAAAGTCTCCGTTGTTTCTATTTTCGGGAACTTACTATAGGCAAGAATATATATATTCTTGCTATAGGCAAATAAAAGCTAGCTGACCGGGAAAATTGCAGTATTGAATCGACTATTTAACAACGAAGCCATTTAAAATTTTTAACGAAATCGGTTTAATAACAAAGATCAAAACCCGTATTTTAATAATTATTTATCAATTTACTTAATTTAAAACCCAAATGCAAATTTTTAAAGGGCTAAAAATGGTTAATTCTTGTATATTTTGTAAAAAGGTGGAATTAAAAAAAATTCTGCGTTCTTATTTGTTTTTAAAAAAAAACGTCATTACCGCACAATTTTAATTGGTCCCCTCATGTCTGCATTCTAATTTTCAGCGTCAGCCAGATATAATTCAACCATAATAAGTTTAAAGCGAATAAATTATTTATTTGGTTAAAGCTAAAGTCTTCCAGGCTGAAATTAACGGCGTAACCGCTCTCCACCAGGAAGAAGTAAAAAATAAACGCGCAAACGAAGAGAATTAGTTTTTTTGCACGTGATATTTTCTCAAAGTAAGAGTGGTTGGTTACTTGAACACCCTGGTATTTTCACCATGATGGAATTAATCTTTAGTTTGAAATTTTAACAGCTACAAATTTCCAGAACATTGATATTGTACACTGTAATGACAAAATGAAAGAGTTTTTTTTAATTTTATTAGCTTTGAATTTATTGCTAAAATACAATACATCATGCATTAAATCAAATTTTTCAAAGTATTGGCGGTAGTAATGGCGCCAGGAATAATTTATTATAGGCATCTTGCACTGGAACTCGGTTTATACATAAAGTATGCAATATACATAAGCGTCACCATAATGATAATTACCGTATCTCCTACTTATCTTTCGTTGTATGCAGATGAACTGATCCAAATTTCGCGCGCTTTCGATCGGTTGATCTGAATACTACGAAAGATAAGTAGGAGATACGGTAATTATCCATTATGGTGACGCTTATGTATATTCCATACTTCATGTATAAACGGAATTCCAGTGCAAGGTGCCTATAGCTTGTAGTGTGACAAACGCTCCGTTAGTGCAAAAGCAAATGCATTCTAAATTCTGTTCAAGCGGAGTTAAAAATATAAACTTTAAAGCTAAAGTCTTCCAGGCTGAAATTAAGGGCGTAACCGCTCTCAGCCAGGAAGAAGTAAACAATAAACCCCTGAGCGAGAAAAATTAAAAAAAAAGTTTTCAGCGGTTATGTAACCAATTATTAATTAGTTGCGTCATGTGTTTTCTTGCACGTGATTTTTTCTTAAAAAACGAGTGGTTACTTTACCACTCGCCTATTTTCACCCTGATAGAATTTATCTTTAGTTTATATTAAAAGGTGCGGAATAAAACAATACAATGTTTAAAAAACGAATTACGAAAGGAACGTTCCTCTTAATTCATACATCTTAATCATCGGCCTTCAACAAAATTACTCAAAAAAAAAACAGCTGGAAAAATAAAACAATAAAATAGTTAAATAAAAATGTGCGGTACAGTCACAGTGTCAAACTGTTTTAGATTTTTTTTTAGATTTCGATGATTTTTCCGTGCCTCCTATAGCTCACACATAACACAAGTTAAAATGAGTCTAAGCTACACTGATATAATTCTTTTAAAACCACTCAGTTTTTGTAATATAACGTTTTAAAACTAAGTTACTTTCGTTAATGTCTGGAAATTTGTAGCTGTTAAAATTTCAAACTAAAGATTAATTCCATCATGGTAAAAATAGCAAGGTGTCCAAGTAACCAACCACTCTTACTTTGAGAAAATATCACGTGCAAAAAAACTAATTCTCTTCGTTTGCGCGTTTATTTTTTAATTATTCCTGGTGGAGAGCGGTTACGCCGCTAATTTCAGACTGGAAGACTTTAGCTTTAACCAAATAAATAATTTATTCGCTTTAAACTTATTATGGTTGAATTATATCTGCCTGACGCTTAAAATTAGAATGCAGACATGAGGGGACCAATTAAAATTGTGCGGTAATGGCGCTTTTTTTAAAAACAAATAAGAACGCAGAATTTATTTAATTCCATCTTTTTACAAAATATATTAGAATTAACCATTTTTAGCCCTTTAAAAGTTTCGCATTTGGGTTTTAAATTAAGTAAATTGATAAATAATTATTAAAAATGGAGCAATACGTAACTGAACGAGATACAT
>JASAMX010028217.1:0-10977 GCA_030248175.1 Microlaimidae sp. YZB2_3
AGGACGAGAATCACTTACGATCACCATCATCCCAGGACCTTGGCTCACCTTGGAGACCAGCCCAGCCGCATCCATCGCTGAGGCGTTTGAGCCCAGGACCACTGAACCAGCATGACTTACAGCACACCACACCAAACGATTGCTTGGTCTATCACTAGTTACTCCGTTTTAAAGTCACCTTTCTTCCAACGTCATTTCGAAATTGTACACTGGTCCATTTATTTGAGTACTAAAACCTAGTCTAGACTCTAAAAAGAGTTTTTACTTATTGTAAATTAGAGCATTAGTATACCCTATAGTATGCAGTTTTTTGTTAATGGTTCATTAGTATTTACACGACGGAGATTGTAAAACCTGTTTGTTATGTCAGATGTTGGAATTAAGTAATCATTTAAATTGTAATTTATTTACAGCAGATAAAATAAAACATTGACAAACAAAATTTAATGCAACAATAGTAGGATAGGAAATCGGGGAGGCAAAAAAAAATTTATACGACAGGAGCTTCACATATTAAAATCCAAACATTAAGAATCAATTGTTATTATTAAAAACTATTCAATAAACCCGTTGGTTAGAAGCGCATTACGACAGTCCACTGATATATGGGTTTGTCGGACTATTCGTTAGTTTTTAATTGCGTACTCTAATACATGTGATCTGGTGATTTTAATCGAGCGAACGCACACAGCATTAGTGAGTTAAACTACAAGATAGTCTACGGGTGCGTTCATACTTATGAGAAAACGTCCTTTGAACAAAGTCCAAATGACAAATACAGCGTATAAACGTATGTAAAAACGTCCTTTGGACTCGTTTTGTCATAAGTATGAACCCACCCTTAGACATTAGCCGCGTTTTAACATGTTTATAAGTCTAGAACGTCGTAATGATTTGTTGGCAAATGGTTTGGCTTCATAGGTGGGCAGCCTCCCGGATTTTGGAGGATACCCAACCTCCGAAATTGATTACCTACCAAAAACTGCGAAATATATAATAATACTAAAAATAATTAAATGAAAAATTTTAAGTATTAGGTACGCGTTATGTGAGCACCACGTAATAAATTCATTATTATATATAAATTTATACCTCTCCTCAACTCCTACTAATATAACAAGACAAACTGCAACAACCATCAGGTGAATACAGTTAATGATAAGGAGACAGATTGTTAAATTTCTAGCAACAAATCTTTTTTTTTTCGAAAAAAAAATTCAATAAAATTTATTTTCATTTCAAGCCTTTTGTTTGTGGCTCTCCACAAAATAATGAAAACACAAAGATTGCAAAAAAAAATAAGGTTTATAAGTTCTAAATTAGTAGATAGATTGCGTTTTTAGACTCATCATAACTAGATTTTTTTCGCTAGTCGTATTTAAACTGAGCATGGAAGATAGGGGTAATGTTATCTAACCCCTATAAAATCCAACACCAAAATATTTCCACAATTCGTGGAATTTTTCCCTACTTTTTAATATTTTTTTAAAAGCGCTGTTTTTTTTAGGTTGGATGTGCTGTAACGCCTACAGTACCGAAATTCAACAAACCCACCCGATCTATCTCCGATACACCTACCCGATCTATCTATGTATTCACCTATTGAAATCACCAATCAGTTACCATCAACTCATCAACACCCCAATCTTCATAACTGTTATCAGGAAGATATCTTCTGATAATAATTGGAATTTTTAATGCTCTAAAATTATGATTAGAATAAGTAAAATATATTATTAAATTCAAAAATTGGGAAAATTTATATTATTATTAATGCAGTCGCGTATAAATGGGAAGTGTTGAAGGGGAGGGGGCATAGATGTTTTTTAAGAGGGAGGGGATTACAAAGGGGTCCACCCCTTCTAAATTCAAATTTAGGAGCTTCCTGGCTTTCTAGAATAGGCCGACCGGGGGTGAAAATTTTTGAAATCTAGGAGAGGGTCAGGTGGGGGCATAGGTGAGAAAGGGGGGGGCAGGGTGGGGTCCCACCCCCCCTGAGCCTCTGAAATTTCGGGCCCCCCCCCCCAATGAGAAAAATCAGGTCCCTTCCCCCCAAACTTCGAATTTTTTACCCCTGACCCCCCTCTAGATTTTGAAATCTGACCCCCCCCCCTCCTCCCTCGGGAAAATTTTAGGTACCTTTTTTATACTAAATTTTCTTCCAAAAACGTGAATTTTTATCACATATTCATGCTTTTACACCCTTTTTACACATGAATATGGCTTTTTATTCAATAAAATGTAGTATTATCCTATAAAAAGAAACAATCATTAAGTTACTATGGTTTAAAACTGTTTTGCTTTGGGAACAGGACCCCCACCTGACCCCCCTCTAGATTTCAAAATTTCGCACCCCGGGTGGTCCCACCCCCTAAAAAACTAGGGAGGTCCGTCCCCCTGGGACCCCCGGCTGAGGTTCAAAATTCGATTTACCCCGGGTAACCACCCCCCTAGCTTCCCCGACCGTGCTCACCTATGGGTGGGGGCAGGTGTCCGAAGCAAAACACTTTTAAACCATTAAAGGTTATAATAATTATTTTTTAGAGGATATACTACATTTTATTAAATAAAATGCGGTAATTAGGTATAAAAAAAGGTGTAAAAACCCCATTTTTTGTTAAAAATTCATGTTTTTGGAAGAAAATAGTTAACTTTGAGTAAAAATTTAAAAATAAAAATAGTACATAAACTTTTCTTAAGGGGGGACGGGGGTAGGTTCAGATTTTAAATTTGAAATTGAAAAACAAAATTGTAAAAAAAATTAAAAATTTGGAAGAAGGGGGCTGGATTTTTTCTAGAGGTGGAGGGGGGGGGACAAAAAAAACGGGTTAGACCGCATCCTTTACCTCCATTTTCATCTATGGCTGCAGTTAGTTTTACCCACAAAAGTAACGGTTTTTTTTAACTAAAACATGGTCTTTCTTAAAAAAAAATTACAAATTACTTATAGTAGAACTGTTTAGTGCATAATATGACGCCTCTGCGGAACCCCCGGAACCAGAACTCCAAATTTTGCCGGGAACCCCCGGAACCGGAACCAGAACCGGAATTGAGATTTTTCAAAAATCCGAATAGGAACCAGAACCGGAATTGAGATTTTTCAAAAATCCGAATAGGAACCAGAACCGGAATTGAGATTTTTCAAAAATCCGAATAGGAACCAGAACCGGAATTGAGATTTTTCAAAAATCCGAATAGGAACCAGAACCGGAATTGAGATTTTTCAAAAATCCGAATAGGAACCAGAACCGGAATTCCAAATTTTGCCCGGAACATCCGGAACGCGGAATTGCCCATCACTACTAATCATGGGGGTAGCCAGGATTTCGGAAAGGTGAGGGGGTCCAACCCTAAACAAAATTTCCGAAAGGGGGGTCCGAATCCTAAACGTTATAAAAGGGCTAAAAAAATTTTCCGCGCTTCCCGCGGAGTGTTTATTGCCTTGTTTACGTCACATACTTCATTATTTTCCTATTATTCAAATTAAAAAATGTATAAAACAAAGAAAAAAATTTTATACAAACAATTTGATACCTTAAAATTTTTGATTTCTAATACATTAACTGAAAAATGAGTACATTGAATTACAACTAATTGAGCAATGCAAAGTGCGAGAAAATGTTTTTAAAATTACTTCATGATTCCCTAGACCCCCCTGGCTACTCCCATGCTGATGCTACTAATTAATATCTTTAGTTTTCTTTACAGCGCTATTTTACAATTTATGAATCGAGTATTATTTAACAATAAAAATCGAGTATTATTTAACAATAAAATGATTTCTAACTTTAGCTCTTTTCGGGCAATTTCTAAGGGATCCGTTTCTCCTTCTAATTCAACCATTACTGGAGCACCCATTCTAAAAAAAACTTAATGCAATTAGTTAAAAATCAAAATGAATGTTAACACCATAGGTTACACAAATTGTGTCTGACAGCCTTAATTTTTGCAATTGAGAGCTGATACACTTTTAAATCAAAAATTCAAAAAGTAAGACTGCCTACAGTAGGTTACGTCTACATTAATCAGCTAAAAATTTAGCACTTTATATTACAGTTGAAATTTTTTATACAACTTTCATGGCATACTACATTCCCACATATAGACTAAAAAATTATCACTCGATTCCGCTTAGCCATTAGCAAAAAAATGGGTTGGGGTGGGGTTTTATACCCCCGAAATTCCCGATCACTACCGATACCCCCCTAAAATTTGGGGGTAACGCCGGACACCCCCCAAAAAAATTTGGGAGATTCAAGTCCCAGCATAGATTTTTTTTGGGGAGGGGGTATACCCGATCCCCTAAATTGGGGGGGGGTGTCAAAATTTTTTTGGGGTATACCTCCAATACCCCATTTTTAGCGTTTTCAGTACTGACTGGAACCGGCCAAATTTTAGGGGGGTGTCCGGGGTACCCCCATATTTTAGGGCGGCAGTAATCGGGATTTAGGGGGTATAACCATAGGTGGGCAAGGGAGGGGGGTTGGGGGGTTATATCCCCACAAAAATCCCGATTATAGCCGACCCCCCCCCCTAAAATTTGGGGGTACTCCGGACACCCGCCTAAAATTTAGGGGGTCTCATCTTAGCATACCCAAAAATTTTTTTGAGACCCCCCCCCCCCAAATTTCGCGGGCCGGGTATACCCCCCCCCCGAAATCCGGGAGGCTGCCCACCTATAGGTGGTATAATAACCCCCTCCCCTTGCCCACCTATAAGTCCCAATACTAAAAACGCTAAAAATGGGGTATTTGAGATATACATCAAAAAATTTTGAGACACCCCTCCCCCCAAATTGCGAGGGTCGGATATACCCCCCTAATTGAGAGGCTGCCCACCTATGTTCCCACACCAAATAAAACAATACGCAGACAAACTGAGACCAAGATTCAAAAGGCCTCTATAACTAGGTAAGGTAAAATTTGGCGATAATTTTTATACTATCTTTTTCCCTAAAAAATCTCAAAACATCCGAAACCCACTGTAAAATTTAAAAGTAATTGTTGCTCATTTACATACAATACAATCTAGCCTAGAATTTACGGCATTTGGTCAGTCCTAAAAACGCCAAAATGGAGATTTTTAAAGACGCGTATTCCACTTTAAAAATTTTACAAAATACTAGAAAGAAGTAATGGTCTCATATTAAAAGTCCCGAAATGTCATTTATATTATAGGAAAATATTTTTTTTATAATAGAGTAATTAAATTTTGGAACAAATTAGAAAAATCAATTGTTCTTAGTAAAACATTACCTATATTTCGAAAAAACTAGACTCCGTCACAATCAATTCCCTACTAAATTTATATACACATATTATTAATTTAATGTAACATCAATTGTGTTTTTTGCGATTCTTTTTTATGACTTCAGTTTATATCAGTGTTTTTGTTTAGTATTTGTAAACCATTATAACTGAATAAACATTGCAAACATTACATTACCCGCAGCTGTACTTTATATACTTTGTATATACCTCCGAAAATCCCGCGGGCTGCCTACGTATGAAATTGCCTACCCACAAAAGTATGCTTTTCAATCAATTGATTCCCTTCTTTAATTCATACTGGTGGCAACTTAATTAGTACGTACGCGATTTGTAGAGCCCTGGTACCCAGTATCCTGGCTCTTTCGTACTTCGTCATGAAAGGTGTGGTAACCCGATCTTGGACCGCTTGGCCTTCCGCCCTTTGGTCGCTGGGCAGGGCTTCCATCCGCCCGTCGGCATCTTCTTCCTATAAAAAACCCGTTTTTTGACATTCTTTAAATTCAAGCAGAGGTGAAAAAGGGGGCAACAGTCGGGTCCACCCCCCTAGCCTCGAAATTTTGGGACCCCCCCCATAGACGAAAATCCAGGGCCCCTTCTTCCCCCAAAATTTCCGAATTTCTTTTCCTATAAAAACCCGTTTTTTGGCATTCTTTAAGAATACATTATTAACTCTGGTTCGTTCCGTCTGGCACGCTCCTTGCCTTGCTCACCCCCCTCTTCCCACTCCCGGAGGAGATCAGCAACCGCTGCCAACCGGGGTTGAACGAAACCCTGGTTGCTGGCAAAGGACAACACATTATTAAATTCAAGCAGAGGTGAAAAGGGGGGGCAAAGTGGGGTCCACCCCCCTAGCCTCGAAATTTCGGGACCCCCCTAGACGAAAATCCAGGGCCCCTCCTTCCCCCAAAATTTCCGAAATTCTTTTCCTATAAAAATCTGTTTTTTGGCATTTCTTAAGAACATCATTATTAAATTCAAGCAGAGGCGAGAAAGGGGGGCACGGTGGGTTTCACCCTCCCCCTAACCTCGAAATTTTGGGACCCTCCCTAGACGAAAATCCAGGGCCCCCCTCCCTCCAAATTTCTTAACTCTCACCCCCTCTAGATTTTGAAATCTGACCCACCTCGAGAAAATTTTAGGTACCTTTTTTATACTAAATTTTTTTTCCCAAACCATGAATTTTTATCACATATTCATGTTTTTACACACTTTTACACGAGAATATCGCTTTTTATTCAATAAAATGTAGTATTATCTTATAAAAAGAACAATTATTAAAGTTATTACGGTTTAAACCTGTTTTGCTTTGGACACCGGACCCCACGTAACCCTCCTCTAGATTTCAAAATTTCGCACTCCGGGTCGACCCCCTCCCCAAAAAGCTAGGGAGGCCCGAAATCCCCTCCTAGAATTTAAAATTCGATTTACCCCGGCCCGGGTAACCACCGCCCTCTAGCTGCCCGGACCGTTCTCATTTAAGAACTCAAGAGTAGTCATGAAAAAAAAAACAACAGACATCTTTCTCATGGACTACTGTAAACCTTAGTTTCCATAAGCGACCTTCGAAGTCCTAAAATCAGCACAACTTTTTACAGCCTTTTTATTTACAAAAAATTGCTTAAAACTATGATTTGAGCAACAAAATCGCGTTTTTTGTGCAAAATTTAGATAGAATAAAAATAATCGATGTCTAAAATATTTTCCAGGGGCAAAGGGAAAAAGGTCAAATTTAAACTTCTAAAAGGGGATTAAGAAAATTTAAACTTCTAAAAGGGGATTAAGGTTAAAAAATATTTGAAATTGGGGAAAGAATTTGGGGAAGACGGAAGCCTAGATTTTTTTAAGAGAAGGGATTAAAATTCCTAGAGGAAGAGGAAGAGGTAAGAGGAATCGGAGCGGACCTCAACCTACCTCCTTTTTTGGTATAGTAATAAATTTTTATTTAATGGTGTTATTAACGATTACCTGTTTTCAAACGTTAACGTTTGAGGAAAATGGCGAAATTAGTACAAGAACAGGTTTAAAATGGCTTAAATTGCGTTAAAATAGACTAAAAACTGCAAGAATTTCGCAAAAAGAGGTCAAAAACGGCGCATTATTTATTTTTTTACTAAATAATATAGCAGAGGCAGCATTTCCAGACCGTGCGCAGGTTTCTGGAATGGGAATATGAGTTAAACTATTATGTGGGCCTATAAATTGGTGGAAACTGGGAAGATATGGGGTTTAAATTAACCCCTAAAATTTGGTATCTTTATGATAATCATCCTATCTCCTCGCCCAAACAATTTAGAAAAAAAAACGCGGCTTTAGGATTGGATTCTAATTTTTTTAGTTACAAAAAAAAAGAATATTAAAGTATTGAATACCTGCTGCTCTAATTCAATATCGTCCACTGGTTCTTCATCGTCGAATTCATCACCACCAATGCTAAAAACAATATCACATTACTTTATTATACATAAATATAGATGAACAAGGTCACCGAAGCTAAAGGGGGGTGTTTACCCCGGATAAATGACATTTCAAACCATACATGGGCAAGTTGGTCCGGAGTGGGGGGGTTAAACCCCAAATTAGGGGGGGGGTTAAAATCCGAGAAACGCAAAATACCCATATCGTTTTTTTTCTGGAGTGCATTTTACCCATATCGTTATTCGATTTTGAAGGAAAAATAGGTAAAAAACGCTAATTTTAGGTCAAAAAGCCCTTTTTATTGCATTTTTGAGTTTTTTATTGCTTAAAACACTCATTTTGAGCTCAAAACTTAAGTTTGGGGGCAGTTAGAAGTTATTTTAAAGACTTTTTTTTTCTTCATTTTTCCAAAATTGGGGGGGTTAACTTTTTCTCCCCCCCCCCCACTTCTGAGTGGAGGGGGCTAAACCCCCTTTCTCAGAATTTGGGGGAGGGTTAACCCCCCCCCCAACCCCCCCGTGCCCATGTATGTTTCAAACCCTAAAGGGGTCCTGGAGTACGTCGAATCCCCCCGCCATAGCTTTCTCGGGGGGGTCGATCTGGAGTGGAAGATTTTCAAACCTAGAGGGGGGTCAGGTGGGGCCCAATGTCTGAAGTCTGAAGTAAAATACTTTTAAACCATTAAAGGTTTAATCATAGTTTTTTTTATGAGATAATACCACATTTTATTGAATAAAAAGCGATATTCTGGTATAAAAAGGGTGTAAAAACATGAAATCGTATTAAAAATTCACGTTTTTGGAAGAAAATTTAGTATAAAAAAGTTTTTTAAATTTTCTCTAGAGGGGAGGGGGGAAGTCAAATTTCAATATCTAGAGGGGGATCAGGGGTAAAAAAATTCAAAATTTTGTGGGGAGGGGACCGTGCCCTGGATTTTGGGGCCTCCAAAATTTTGAGGCTAGGGGCCCCATTGTTCATCTATGTAAATATACCGACCAACGACAAAAATATATTTTATTATATTTAACAACATTATATTCCCAAGGATTTGAGGAATTAAT
Organism: Microlaimidae sp. YZB2_3; assembly: GCA_030248175.1. Classification (NCBI taxonomy): domain Eukaryota; kingdom Metazoa; phylum Nematoda; class Chromadorea; order Desmodorida; family Microlaimidae; species Microlaimidae sp. YZB2_3. The sequence continues at coordinate 8,747 of JASAMX010028217.1, forward strand.
TTATCCAAATCATAAAATATAAAAAAGGGCCAATAATTTTTTGGGAATTATAAAGAACAAACTATTAAATTTAAAAAATGTCATAATATAAACCTTGAACAAGCTAAAGCATTATGTAAGTTTTCAGATGTTTTTTTTTTATCTCCAGGCAGCATTTCAGCAATTATTTCAGGCACTTCAAAAAAAAAATGTAGCCCCTTTACAAATTACTATAGCTTTCAAGGGACATTCAAAGGAATGGCATGCCGCTGCCACACTATTTTTCGCTGGCCATTCTCAGATTCCTGGCCTATGGGTACAAACTAAATAGGTATTTTTTGGGTAAGGTGCCTTTCTCGTGAGAGGGGATATATACAGACCTGTGCACGGTCTGAAAATATCCCCCCGCTTTATTGAAGGATTTGCCCCACCCCCTCCCCCCGTTTTATTGCCCCCCCTCCCGCCAAAAAATGAAAAAAATACCCTACAATTATCATAGGTCACCGATCTCCGACGGCTAGGGGCATAGGTGTTTTTGGTTGGGTCCGCGGGGGGGGGGGGGGCCACCCCCGGGTGGAAGGCCAAAATTTTTTAGGGGGGTCCAGGGGGATCCGGACCCCCCCTGGCTTTTAGGGGGGTCGACCCCGGGTGCGAGATTTCAAATTTAGGGGGGGGGTCAGGGGGGTCCAATTTTTTAGCAAAATTATTTTAACTCAATAATTTAAGTGTTTTTAGGTCTAATATTGAATTTTATGTATTAAAACAGCCTATTTAGGCCTAAAAAGTGTATTTAAACACTGTTTTTAACTAAAAACCCGTGTTTTTGACAGAAAATAAAAAAATATACTTCCAAATTGGTCGGGAGGGGGGGAGAGGGGAGAAGGGGGTCAGTCTTTCTAGGGGGGGCTCAGGTCGGACCGCTCTCGAGCTTTGGGGCGGAGGGGGAGGGGACGGGCCAATGAATTTTTTCTAGGGGGGGTCCAAAATTTTGGCTCAAGGGGGGGGTGCACCCCTCTGTCCCCCCCCCAAAAACACCTATGGCTAGGGGGGGTCCACACCCCGGGGTATTTTGGTTTTTGACCTCTAGGGGGGGCGTCAGGGAAGGTGTTTTTTATCAAATCAAGTCTTTAGGGGGGTGTTAGGGGGTTTTTTGGTCTTTATAGAGGGGGGTTTGGGTGGTCTGGGGAGTGGGCCTTAGGGGGGATGTCCGGTCTGAGGTCTTAGGGGGGGGGGTGCCACCCCCCCTACCATTTCCCATCAGTGACCTATGACAATTATGACGCCATACGCCATCATCGCGAATTTTTTGCAGTTTTTAGCCTATTTCAATGGATTTTAAGCCATTTCAGACCTACTCTTACGTTATTTTCGTTTTTTTTTTCCTTTTTTCCCTTTTTCCTTCTTTTTTTCTTTTTTTTCTTTATCCCCTGCTTCCCCCCCCCGTTTCAAGAAAGTTGCCCCCCCCTATAAAACCCCGGGGGGCAGTGCACAGTTGTATATACGTGTACTTACCCTCACACTTTGGGAAACAACAATTTTCTTGCATCAATTCTGCTATCATCAACTTGTAGTTTAAAATGAATGACCTCGTGTTGGGTTGTAAGTATTAAAAAAAAAGTTTTCTGCAAGGAGGCTAGATTTTCCATTGATTATTTTATATACTTCCACATAAATCGGTTTTTGATTTCTTCTGTCAGAGAGTTTTTCAAGTTTTAGAAAAGCTAAACGATTTTCATAGTTAGTGTAACCAAGACCACAGCACTTGAATAATCTTCTTTGTGTAATATTTTTGCACTTTTTCTATTAAGTTGCAATCCTTGATTAAATAAGGATTCCAGATTACACTGCCATACTCAAGTAATGGCCTTATGTAAGACTTGTATGCTTGCATTAAGTTTTTGACAGATTTAGCTGTGAAAGTACGAAAGATTAAGGCAGATCTAAGAAGAGCACTTTCTGCTATTTTTTGACAGTGTTTTGAGAATTTTAAATTACAGGACATATAAATACCTAGATCTTTTACTGTTGTAGCTTGATTTAAAATTTTTATTATTCACTTGATAATTATAGCCACAGGAGTTAGTTACAGTCCCAATATGAAAAGTTTTGCACTTATCTTCTGCAAGATTTAGTTGCCAGACGTTTTTGACCACTCAACAATTTTTTAAAGATCTTGCTGCAGATTTTGAACTTGGAAATTCATAGAAAGTTTGCTATTAGAGCAATACGTAACTGAACGAAGAACTACAACA